>OOFE01022620.1:11758-24995 GCA_900323365.1 Monocentris japonica | reverse complement strand
GACTTTGGAAATAAATTCTTGCTAGCAGTTCCTCTATGTAAACTCCAAACTCCAAACTGACTCACGTTTCCACCGTCCTCTTCCTGCAACAACTCACCTCTCCGATTTCAGAGCAAGACTTCTCCTTGAGCGAGACTTCTGTTTCTGGTTAAACATGGTCTATCTCTGTAGGGATCCTTTCCGTAATGTTGTCAGACACTTCGAATAACAATCTGAGCCTGTCAGTGGAAAAAACAAGCACTTTTAGTGGACGTACTTTGATCGGGCGCAGTTGCCCCAAAGGATTACGTTGCAGCCATTGCAGCCCGTTTCACGGCTGCCGGCTGAGGCGATCTACTGGACCAATTCCAAAACTTTTTGTACCTATTAGTCATTTATACTCCAAAATATGTAAACATAGGGCCCAGGTTTAAAAAGACCTCCAGTGGAATTAAATGATGACCGCACGTAGCGCTCTCTACCCCTTTAGATGCGTAACCTTTGGGAAGAACATGCAACTACACCTCTAAATGACATTGGGTTTTGATAGCCCTATATTTCACATGGGTTACACATACAAATGAGTTATCCATTGCAATTATCAAAGGAGAAACAAGTTTTTATTCAGGTGTGGAAAAATGAATTTATTTTTCAATTTATTATTTGAATGCTCACCTCACATAAGCATGACAGAAGTCTCAAAGACAAAATGAGAGGGAACAATTAAAGGAGCTATGAGCAGCATTTTAACATTGTTACCACATTTGGCATTGTTTGTTTACAGGCTGTTCAGTGATCACAATCTACTGGATTGCTTTACGGCACAAAAAACAGGAAGAGGATGCTGTTCTTCCAGCCAACGGAGCTAAAGCTTTCAGAGTTTTCCGGCAAAGGCAGATGGAAGAAATCACTTCCAACGTGTTTATCCCAGCCCCCATGTGTCGGGTCTGAGCATTGCTGCCAATTTGGCATGGTGGCCAACGTTGGTATTGCAGCCTAAAATACTCCATTAGAAGAGGCACTTGTGCAAGTCCAAAAGCCACTCTTTGAATTTTGAAGTTTTTTTTTTTTTTTTTTTTTTTTAAAAACCACTCAGAGCCATATAAAGGCTTATAATTGTGTGTGATGTCATCTCAGTGCACGAGCAAAACACACTTCAGGCTTCCTCACTTCCCCTGCCTGGTTGAAGCAGCGTAGAGTGATTAGGATTAGGTGTTTTCTGTGCTTGTTCATGACATTAACTCGCTAACTAATTTAATGTTAGTCAGACAGTCCGATAGGCTGTTACTTAACATGTGTTCCATAGATCTATATAATTAACTCTACTCTCTACTAATCTACTAATTAACTCAAATAGAAGTTTCAAGGAACTGAAGTTGCATTTAAATTGCACAATGTAATGGTAGCTTTATAAAACCTACATGTATGAATCCACTATTGGTCTCTGGATTCCTCTCACTGTAATTTAGTTTATGGCTGAGTGTGCTGAGGTGGAGGAAGAGATGCATTGACATGTCTTTGATCTGGTGAACTTTAGCCCACTGGTTCTGCAGGCTGTATGTAAGACAGCTACAGGTAGGACTGTGTTGACATGTAGGCACCACAACATGCAGATTCATGAAGTTGGTCTACGCCGTGTGGCTTCAGTCAAGCTTGGCAGAAATATAAAAGAACATCATAAGACAATGGGGGAAAACTGAATGAGGTTTTCTATTCCTTCACAGGAGGTACAGACACTCAAGCAATGTCATACATAAATGCTTGTGCTGTATTATTATTACAGTTGCATATTATGACATTTATGTATAAATTCACAACTGGTGACAGAAATTATACAATCAAAGGAATTTGTACATGGGAAGAAAAAGATAATATGAAAAATAAAGTGTAAAGTAGTATTTTTTCTATAATTTCCATTATATTTTTCCAGAATCAGAAGTGTCTTTATTTAATTTTGGGATCAAAAAATGATTGCTAATTATGATGACATTCAGACAGTTTCACGACTGTTGCGTAATGAATCATTTTTGTCATGTAGTTTGACTGTAGCAGCATTTCATACTCTCTCCCTCTCTGTAACATTTCTCTCCAATAACCAAAGATATGAAAGTTAGAAAGAATTCAGACTTTAAGGCTGCATATATGTGTCTCCTTTGTTTCCTCCCAAAAAAATCCCCATAAAAA
Organism: Monocentris japonica; assembly: GCA_900323365.1. Classification (NCBI taxonomy): domain Eukaryota; kingdom Metazoa; phylum Chordata; class Actinopteri; order Trachichthyiformes; family Monocentridae; genus Monocentris; species Monocentris japonica. Next base: position 22,832 of record OOFE01022620.1, on the reverse strand, counting down.
AAGGGATGGGGTGTTAATTCAATTATTTCCCTCTTTGCCTCCGCAGAGGGAGCAGAGGGTGTTGGTGGAAAACAGGCCGTCTCCATCGCCAGAGGGTACTCCTGTGATATTTATGGACAGGTATCTTGAGAAGCACATCACTCCGGTCACATTCAAGCCCAACGTTAAAAGGAACCCGCTGTACACAGACATAAGGACTACAGATACAGGGGACACCGAGAGATCCAAGCCCTCGTGGACCATCCAGGAGTATGATAGACAAACGCTTCATGGCAACCTAGCAGACTATATGAAGGTAATTTGGGTAAAGGGAGGGAATGGATGGATGGGTACATGGATGGATAAATGGATAAATGGATGGATGGATGGATGGATGGGTTGGGTTGGTGGAAAGACAAAAGGACAGCCAGAGGGACAGTTGGATAGACGATGCCACTTGGTCTCCCTGGCTCCCCTTTACCTTATCAATACTTTCTACCAGGTAGTTAATGCAGAAGCTAGTCCATTAGCTCTTGATAGCAAACCAGAGCCACTCCATCACGCACATGTCAAACTGATCAGTTCAGTAAAATCTGTTATGCTTAATATCGCTTTAAAAGATATGGGATTACAGTGCCTCCCAGGCCAAATAATAAATAAAAAGCCAAATAATCCTCATCCGGTAAGAATTGAGTCTCCAATAAAAGACTATAAAAACTAAAATATGTCATTTTTTTTGTTCCCTATCAGCAAAGTCACTTAATCAATAAGATCTGGCTCTTTATTAGTAAATCACAATGCAATGAAGAGATGGCTGCCTTCCACTGATTGGATGTGTAGGAGTTGCTGTCATAGTACATATACTGTACATAACAGTTAACTAAAACTGTGACTAACACTAGGCCCCAAAAAAACTACTACTTAAATTACTACCTACTAATTACTTAAATGTCTCTCTTCAGCACTAACTGAAATAAAATCAAAATCAACCTGAATTCATTTCAGTTTTAATTTGATGACAGGTTAATATTAATGACAGAGAAGTGGAAAGAATGCTAATAATACATGATCCTAGAAACTCTATCACTACTAAATCTACTAATTCTTATGTCATGTCATCAGTAGGTATTAAGACTTGCTGAACTTATTTTTTGCATAATTCCGAAAGCAAGGCCATTGTGAAAATTAATATAGTCTCACTATATTCAATGATCTCGGAAAATGAGAGTGAAATGAGCTAAACATTATATAGCCAAAACCAATGGGTGCTCCATGCACAGCAATGTGTCTCTTCCTCTGCTGGCAGAAGTATTCAGCATGGGAAACCTACCACTCACAAGAAGGCTGAGGTTCTTGGTCCTTTAATTCATTGTACAAGTGCAACAAAGCAACAATGCATTTCATATAAAGATTTTTTTCAAAATGAGCTGAAGTCCCTATAGCACGAGGAGATCCAGAGTGTAAATGTCAAGTTCCAAAACAAACGGTCGAGATCATGCATCACCACCGGCTTCTCATGGAGGGCAGAAGGCTTCTCAATTTCCAATACTGGGAAGAATTGCTAGTTTTAGTGATAGTAATGGATTTCTTCTTGCTTTAGAAATTAGCTCCACGACTCCTTTATGTAATGTCACTTGTAAACCAAGTTGTGATCTAGCATGTGGCTTGGCTCAGATAGCCTATTCGGTTCGTAATTTTAGCCTTGAGGTACTTTGCCACAATTGTGTGTTTTGCAGCCAAATGTAAGATAGCAGTAATCTGGTTTTAAATACCATTGTGCAAGGCCAAGAATGTATTTGAGGTTGTTTCAAAGGAGGAATGTGTGAATTGAATAGGACAGTAATTTATAATTTTAACTTGACATGTCAAGTTAAAATTATAAATTACTTCATATTTTTATATGGAATTCATACTTGATAATTTTATGTATATTTTAGTTTTGCATGTATTTTATTTTGATACGTCAGAGCATTTTGCATGTTTTACACATGGAGAAAACTTGAATACATTGTTTAAAACATTGAATAGGAAAAGACAGACTATGTGTTTGAGAAAATGTTTAATAACATGAGAAGATTTGAAAAGAGAAGCCACACACTTCCCTGTCTCTTCTCCTGGTTTCTACAGGACACATTAATTTGTTCATGGGCTCTCACAACCTGAGACCTGTAACATAGCCATCTTACTCCACCTCCCCTCACCCAGAGTTCCCACTCTTCTCTACCTAAATTTCAGAGATTTCAGAGGCTTCGTCTTCTCATATTCCCCTACAACTTTCCAGAAATATCAAGAATCTCTCTCAAACCAGAGTTTCCAGGTCCCCCCACTCAACTTTCAGAGTAATCAGATATCCTTTCCTCATCCAATACAGAGCTTCAAAGGATGCTACTTCTTTTGTATTATTCCTACTCAGTCATCCAGCACACCCTATTTAGAAAGGACATCTTGAAACACCACTTCACTCCATTTCCCACTTGTGCTGCTGCTCCACCTCATTGCACCCAGTTTTACCCAACCAACTTGCTCTGATGAGAGTCATAGTGATGCCTTTACAGAGATTGTATCAAAAGGTGTGATACATATGACCGAAGCAAGCAAGTTGTGTAACATCCACAGAGAAGTAAAGAAATCGAGTCAGATGCCCCAAAAATATCTCACATCGTTCACTCTTGGTGCATGACCATTCACCCAGCACCTCATTTAAATCATAACATTAGATAAACAATGGAGAAAATGCAGGGCCATTGCTGTTCTCCCTAGGAGTGGGCGTCCTGCAAAGATCACAGCAAAAGCACTCTCCATAATGGTCAAGGAGGTGACAAAGAACCCCAAGGTAACAGCTAAGCATCTGCAGGCATCTCTTGATCTTTCTAAGATCTGTGTCCACATGTCCACAATGAGAAGAAACAAGAGAGGTGTTCATGGGAGGATACCAAGGAGGAAACTACTGCTCTCTAAAAAACACACTGCTGTTCAAGTTTTCCAAAGACCACCATGATGTTCCACAAAGCTCCTGGAACAATGTTCTGTGGACAGATGGAACCCTTTGTCAAAAGGGCACAATGCTGTTTGGAGGAGAAAAAACTGCATACCAACAGCAAAAACTTATCCCAGGTGTGGGCTGAATGCAGGAGAGAATCGAGATAGTGGACTGGTTCTGGACCAGCAGTGGCGTGCCGATCTGAGTGGCTCAGCTGGAAAGCCAGCTACACTTGTTTTGGAGATGCGTGCGTTCAGCTCCAAAGTTTCGATTTGTCACTTCCTGTGCTCGGATAAAACTTTCTCACCAGTGTACCTATCCAACTCCAAAATTTCAATGGGGTGAATGGTAGGAATCTACAGCGGCTCAATAGAGAGGGAGGGGCCAGTACTGTACAATTGGTCGAGTTCTGTAAGGAGGAGTGGGTGAAAATCCCTCAAGGAACATTTAAGGTTATTCCTCTACAATATATGAAATGAAGACCATTCAGTGTAGGATTCACAAACTTTCAAGCATGACTGTATGCTTCAAATTGTGTTTATAGGCTACATCTTCTTCTTAGGTCAAGATGACCTTCCTCAAATGATTTTGGCAGTGATTTAATCAAAGAGGGGTTTTGTGCTGACGCTGAAGCGGAGGATTTTTATGGATGGAAAAAGCCCAGTGCCCTTTCACTAAATATTGGTCACGGGATGCCTTTTAGACTCGTCTTCTCTAATTACTTTGCACATGCACATTTCTGAAAGCAATGATGGGTATTCTTTGCATGACCATTTTCAGCAGAAACATTATTATCCTACAGAGTTACAGCTCGCCAAGAGGAAAAGTCTTTTCCTGAAAAATAGGGGAGATCTCAATTTTGCCTCATTCTGTGATCACCTTCATCTGAAATGTTTCTCCTAAAAACCCCTTAGGAGCAATGAGGAGACAGAGAGACAAAGATTATTTTTCTGGCATTTTTGCCTTTATTTGATAGCAGTAGAGAGAGACAGGAAAGATCAGGTGAGAGAGAAGGGATGACATGCAACATACGTAGGTCCCAATATTGAGTTTTCTTTGAGAGCTTTCTCTAATCTCTAATCACGAGAGTTAAATAAGACTTATTTGAGATCATTTGGAGATCTCTTGTTGTGATCAGAGTGAGATCAACATGAGCTGATATGTGGTTGTCTCTCCTGAGTTGAATTTGAGAAACAGGAGAAAATGCCTTTAGTCTCACCTTAGTCTTAAAAATCGATCATTTGTGTCCAGGAGACATAAAAGGGATATACTGAACATGAGATCTCTTCTTGGATTTTGCTTTCCTATGGGTCATAGCTACTGACTGACAAACACAAAGAACATTAACATTATTGTGATACATTTGATGATCTGGAGCTAAAAATAGCTTAAGAGAGTTTTCATATTGCTTGTAGTAAGTAATGGCCAGGTATGTTGATAAGACTTCACCATGAGGGTGATGCTTGGGTTCAAATTTTGCGTAGCCCAGAACTACAACATTACCTAGACACTCTTTCTCCTCATTTGTCTCTTGCAGAGAATGAACATGTCACTTGGCTCGAATTATACAAAAGGTCAAGCATTTTACAAACTTACAACTCAGCTATCCAAAGCATCAACAGTAAACGTCAGGTTTTAGTCAGTCCATCAAAATCAAAGAGCAACAGCTTCTTTCTAGACCCACCATTTTGCACTGACATTCAACATTCATACAGAAGAAATCCATCTTGGAGAGGCAGAGATACCAATTTCTCCACCGACAGTATCCAGGATAGAGCAGAATGCAATACAGACACAAGACTTGTTGTGTTTTGAGTGCGACTATTCTCTGGCAAGTCTATTCTAAGTCTATTCTCTCGCTAGTCTATTCTTCTCTCCTCCCACACATACTGAATGCAACAAGTTCACGTCCATTCTCTGGAGGTTGTTGAAAGGCATAAATCACTAACTGAAGCAGAAGTAGTCAAGGCAGGTTTAGGGAAAGTGGATACGCCAAAAAGGTAAATTACAACACTTCTTCACAAAATAACTCCCAGAATGCATTAAACATTGATGATTGATGAGATCCAAAGAAGGATCCAAGGGTGGAATTTTCCTTTAATAATTAAATAATATCCATATATAGTGGGAATTAATAGTCATAATAAGCAATACCTATTTGTACAGGATGATGTTTGAAAGTTCTTATTTTAATTTTTTAAATTGCAGGAGGAAGAGAAGACCCCAAAGGATTTAGATTTTTGGCTCGAGGATCTCTACACGCCAGGATTTGACTCTTTGCTAAAGAAGAAAGAAGCAGAGCATCGAAGGAAAAAACTCTGCAAAATATTTGCTTCGGTCATTTTGTCTCTTTGTGTAATTATTGTTATTATTACAGTGCCAGTTGTGGTGACAAAAAAGAGAAACTGACTCATTGAAAGCGTTGCCATGGTAGAGTTTATGTCTTATCCATTGCCCTGTTCTTATTTTAATTTGTACAGATTGAGAGAACTGGAAAATAGCGAACTGTGACTTTATTCCGCAGTTGCAATGAGCATGTTTTGGCAGTACAGTCTTCACCAGCGCACCAAACAAACACACTACCTCTGTATTTGAAAAAGGTAGCAGCTAAGGATTGGTTGGGCCTCAAGGAAGACCTACTGGAAAAGTGGATTAAGATACTGTTCCTTAAGTCATAACTACGGTGGCCCTGAAGTGCAAAACAAACGAACAAGTCAGAAAACAGCAAATCATAATGAATGAATCCTGAATGACTCCTTGTTGCTGATTGGACGAACTGTCTGTCTGAACTGAACCGATTTGCTGTTGTGTTTTATGATTTTTCATGATTTCCTTGTGGGTTTCCTCCTAGTCAGGAGGATTGGAGACTCTAAATTGCCCATAAGTATGAATGTGTCTGTCTATGTGTTGACCCTGTGATGGACAGGCGACCTGTCTGGGGTTTTCTCCCTGCCTTCCACCCAATGCATGCTGTGGTAGGCTCCCGCCCCTCACCGTCACAAAAAGGATCACATGGGTAGAGAGAATTAATAAATGGATTCACCCTAGCCAAAACAGCATCAAGATGTCGCTGTCATTCATTTGTAATTTACACATTCTACCATGTGTAAATACGCAAATTCCAAACTAAACATAGGAACAGCACAAACCAATAGCCTATTTCTTCCTCATCTCTGAAACCAAACAGACTTTACTGCATTTACCTTTGAGGAGGATAAAAAAAAAACATTTCATACACTTTATTTTTTCAGGTCTACATTCCTATATTGGTTATGCCTTCAGAAAGTGTGTTGGTCCATCCCACTAGTATGTAGTACTTGTGGCCCAATCTATACTCCCTTTTTCAAATAATGAGGCAGCATTTCTGTTCGTTATGCTGATGAAAACAACATTGATTGCAGTGGCTGAATAAAGACACAGCTCAATATTTTTGAGAGCTCTGGCTATTTTGCTTTACGAGATTTTGCAATTTTTGAGCCTGTTGCACCTCTGTGTCTTTCTATAGTTTTTGAGTTCAACACCTCCAGCGTAAACCAATTAGAACATAATACATCTAGCCTCTATGTTTATTCTCAGAGTGCACCGGTACAGTGATTTGATGTAGTGTATTGAACTGTGACGGGTTGAAGTCGAAAGGTTATGATTTTTACTTAGGAGTTTATTGTCCAAACAAGTCTCTGGGAATATTTTTGATCTTAATACCAATGTTAAGGAGAAATGAGTATGCTTAGAGATAGTGATCTGATAAGGGTTAACAAATGATGCTTGATTAGGCTTGGCTACTCTCCTGATTGGTCATAAAAGCTAAAAGAGTAAAACGTGACAGAAAATATGAAAAAAAAAAAAAAAACATTACGCTCTCGAACACTACTGGATACTAATTTTTTACCATGGATATCATTGTTTTCATTTTTTATCAGAAACAGACCTATAATTAACCTAACATACGTACATAACAAGTCTCAAAACTATAATTTTATTCAGGCAAGAAGAAGGAAGGGTTTCTGGAGAATTAAAGCAAATACAATGCATGCTGGGAAGTATGCTAATAAGATAACAATGTTTCTTATTCAGCTATTATATAATCAGTTTAGTGAATGTTGGTAAGCTGTTCTTTTGACTCATAATTTTAAGTCACAACTCATCATGATTATAAGTTATGAAGCTGATAATTGTAAGGTGAAATCAGCAAACGCATCTACAGCACATGCATTAAAGATGAGTTAGTTCACGAAATTGCATTGGGATTTTTCGGTGTAATCATCAATATCACAGTATTTGGAACACAATGTCACAAATAATGTTCAAAGACATAAGTAGAAACATATACAGAGAACGAATGCAAACGTGGAAAGAGACACATCGGGGTTTAAGAAAGACAGAAAAAAGAAAAACAAATTACCATATAAGTGCCAATGTACTGTTCTGATTCCTTGAAAGAGTTTTTTATTAGAAAATATACCCTTGTGAATCTATTTATTTAGAAGAATAATTAAGTTAAATATAGCCGCAAGCAGCTATTTGCGGGTCCAAACCCTTATGCGGTTTAACAAATCTGAAACTATGTTTTAAAGAATCTTTAGCCTCTCTGGGATAATCTAGTCCAGATTTGACCAATGTAAGTATAGTGGTTTTTGATCTGGACCTGGTCTAATGTGGTCTGGATGGAGAAAAATCAGTGAAATCGCCCTTTTTCAGTTTTCACAAATACAATAAAGGTTTCACAAATCTGCGTCTGGCCCACGCCCTTGTTCGGCAACCCCGTCACCCCCTATTGGTCAATTTCGAAAACATTTTGGGGACATGTTTCAACAGCTTAATTAAAAATATCCACCAAGTTTAGTGGCGTTTGGACAAACTGTCATTGATTTATGGCTAAATTTGCACCAGGCCCATGCACATTTGGAACTGGTGGTGCCCCCTATTGAGCGATTTCAAAATAGTTTTACACACGTGGTTCAAGATTGTTATGAAACATATCCTGCGAATTTTGTAATGATTGGACTAACAATTTCTGATTTATAGTCTAATTTGTGTTATGCCACGCCCATTTGTTTGCATTTGTAGCGCCTCCTAGTGGTCGAATTGAAGGAATCTTTCAGGGTATGTTTCAGGTACTTATGTGGACATATCCTGCAAGTTTTGTGATGATTGGCGCAACGGTTGTTGACTTTGATCTATTTATGTGCTGAGCCATGCCCTTTTGAAGTTCATTGGTCAATTGAAAGCTAAATAAGATATCAACAAGCTTTATGCAACTTTTGATAAGGTTGTTCCGATAATGATCCACAGAAAATTTGGTAGCAATCGGACCTACGGTTTAGGAGATGTCAAAAATGTCAAAAATTTTGTCACCTGGACTGAAGTGGTTTTTGACACTGTTTTGTAGAGTACATTGAGCTGGACTTGTGTGTCAAATTCCAAGTCAATCGGACTCACGTTGTGAGGCGTGGCCTTTCCAAATGGGCCTTAATTACAGCGCCACCATCCTGCCGATTGGGCTCATGTTTCTTGGGAAGCATTTGCACATCATTTCCAGTTAATGGGCCAAGTTTCATGGTTTTAGCTCATTCCAGCTCACAGCAATTGGAGCCGCGACATAAGAATAATAAACCGGCAGGAGAACAATAGGGTAAAGTAAAATTGTTTCTCCTTATCTTTGTCATTATAAAAAAATCTTAACAGCACATTTCTATAAAGCAAAGACATATCACAGTAGCTAATGTTTTCAGTGACATCTAGAAAATAGCAAAACATTAATATGTCTTAAATTTTCTTCATCCAATTGTTCACAGAATAGCACTCATACGTTATTTTAAAAGTTTCTTCTCTAATCTTCTTTGTAATAAAGAATGTATTAAAAGTTAAAAGTTGCTTTCCCATGCCTTATATGGCGACAACCATTCCCACCCAAATTCCATTAGTGTTGCTTCTCACTTTTCCTGCAGGCTGTGGGTTTTCTTTAGGACGTCATGCAAGAGAGAGGAACAGCTTTCTGTTAATTGCTCCTCCCTCTGCTTCAAGTGCGTCAAGCTTAAAGGCTAACACAGGAAAACAGTACACGTCGGATACAGAATAAAAGCATATAATTAATTACTTTTGGGAGGAAAAAGGTATGGCGGGGTGAAGAGTATCAAAATATCCTTCTCAAGAAGTGCTGTTATTTTGCTGCAATTTCATGTAAGTAGAAGTAAAATTACTGGTGTGAAAATCTACTCGAGTGAAAGTTAAAAGTAGTGCATTTAGGATGTACTCAATCAAATTTTCATCATTTCCACAAAAGGAGCAGAAAATTGTAGAAGGCAAAAAGAAGAACAGTATATATTCACTGTTAAAATATTCAGGCACTTCAACTTTCAAAGAAGTTTCATTGCTGCCTTGAAATTGGAAGGTTTTACTCCAAGTAAAATTTACTATTACATTTATCCACACAATCTTTCCCATGCAATGTAAAAAGAACAAGAGTAGAGTGTTTAAACTGGATTATTTTAATTGACAAAAACGTAAAGCGCAAAAGCAAAGCAAAGCATGAATCAACACAATTCATTCAGCATGAATATGTCAGGCCAGTTTTGGATGCCATGCTTATGGACAGCCTGGGAAAAATTGCACTCTGTAATGGATGCCATACAAAGTGTAGGAAAGTATAATATCAGTCAAAAAATACTTGAAAAGTAAAATTACTAACTTCAAAATACTAAAAACGAGAAAGCTTCTCAATTACTGTAACAAGAGTAGGCTAACTAACTTATTACTTGAGTATTAGGGTGTACAGAACAAAAAATCATAAAAAATTTCAATTTTTCAACAATTGTATTTTCATACACATTCCTCCTCAAATGTCTTCTTTCATTCTCACTTTGGTACTACATTGCTCAGAGACGTTTTAGTTAAATAAGTTTTAATTTGAAAGTCATAACCGGAAGTATCTGTTCTAAGCGTAGCTTGCTTCACAATGGTCTTCAGAATGGCTACCTACATACAAACACTGATTTTACCTGTTCCTCAAACACAGAGAAATCAGATAGCTACTGTAGCGTTCACGTGAAAAAAAACATCCCGACGGCAAATTTTATCATATCGAGTCCGCGAGCGGAGAAAGTATTAAAGCTTAAACGGCTGCCTACTCACGAGACAGTAAGGACAAAGCTCTATCTATGATGTTATTTCACCATACCAAAGGAAAAAACAATGACCACGGCTATAAGCGGGTTGCCGCTACTTCTACCTGAAATTACAAGTTAACTTTGAGGGAACTGTTATTGTTGGAGGGGAGATGATGAATCTTCCTGGAAACTAATCCCCATTTCTGGAGGATATAATGTTGCATTCAAGTCGGAATGGGAGATAACTTCTAGGACGTTACAAAAAAAGGTGTTTTTGTTTTGTTTTTTTTATCGTTGGGGGTGCTACGGTACCGGTTGAAACACAATTTACAACAACATGACGCGCGAGGATGGAGGCTGGGACTGACTGTCAAGCGGATAAATGTCTTGTTAGACTCGTAGAAAGGATGTGAATAGAGGTAGAGAGTATATCTGCTCTCTCCCGGTCAGGTAGGACAACCAACTAATGCGCTACGGAGATGTTTGATAACCGCACGCAGCAACAGCAATATTTATATTCATACTCCAATCACTGCAGATATAAACTGTGCTTATCCAGCCATGGCCCTTAGATCGAGAAGACCGTGGATGAGCGTGATTGTCGGAGTTTTTCTCGGATTCACCGCGGCCTCCTGGCTCATCGTACCCCGGGTGCTGGAAATCAGTGGTAAAAGAAAGAAATCTCCGGTCTGCTCATACTACAGCGATGCCGCCGTCGGCAAAGTGCCCGAAACCCCCGGGAACACCGTGGGTGTTAACGGCAAAGACCGCGTTAGCCCGCCGTCCAGTCAGGAGGGCAGCGAGGAGGAGGAGGAGGACAGGGTGTACAGGACGGGCAACGGGAGCGGGAATAACGGGAGATCCACAATCCGACCCGGGCATTTCCTCTACGTCGGCGTGATGACCGCCAAAAAGTATATGGACTCGCGCGCCGTAGCCGCGTACATGACCTGGGCGCGTTCCATACCTGGGAAGGTCGAGTTCTTCTCGAGCGCGGGTTCGGGTGCCG
>OOFE01022620.1:0-11472 GCA_900323365.1 Monocentris japonica | reverse complement strand
TGCGCGCGCAAGTTGACCCATGAACAACTATTGAGTATACTGCAAAGTAAGGCACTCTTAGTCTTAAGTGAGTCCAATCTGATCTTACAGTGGGTGTCATCATAATACAGAGCTATAATACAGAGCAAAGATCAATCAGAAATGAGCAGAACTTTATTTTGAAGCCACAAAAAAAACAAAAAAACATGACATCAGGTAGCATTCAGGACCAATGTTCCCTCTAAGCTCTCAGTTCCTTGTAATAATTAATCACATCTTGTCTTATCAGTCATCAATCATTTTTCCACCAGAAATAAAGTGGATATAAATGATTTTAGATGTAAGGGCTTTGGGTTCATTGAAGCGGGTTTGACCCCTGCTTGACACTTTGACCTGTCTCCTGTCTAGACAGTGGCGAGCCGGCATCATCTGGTCAACCTGACATGCATCCGTTAAATATTCGGAGCATTTTGTGCATGTGCTCATAAATGGCTGCCCCTCTGGGATGCAGCACTACGCCGTGCAATTGTTCTCATAGCTTGTACATAACGTAGTGCATAGACTATAGTAAGAAAGAAAGCTTCATTTACAAACTGTTATTATGGATAATAAAGTCTAGCTAGCAGGGGGCACTCGCTTGTCATACCAACTAACACACGTGGCAACCACTAAATCCAAATTTAATTCAAAACATCTACTTTTTTTACAACTTCAGTGACACTTAGACCTTGCACTCTTTATTTTGCACATTAGTTCTGAGGTGCAATTTGGTTTTGGGAATTTATTGACATACTGTAGATCATTACGTCCATTGATAGAACACGTTTCTACACCAGTGCTCAAATATGCTTTTCAAACAATGAATCAACACATTTTCTTGACAACTGCTTATTTTACCTTCAGTGCCAACATGCTGTGCTTATTGCATGGCTTTACAATATTTCTAATCGTTAAAGTTATGATATGTTATAGACAGGTGCTTTTGTAGAGAGGCACCAGTGCTTTAGAAACCACATTATGTGCACCGGGCAAAATCTGAAACAGTAGCCTAAGCTATAAGTTGTGGTGGGTGCTCTGCTCGCCCAAGAGGGAAAAAACAACAACTCTGTAAAACCAATATATGCAGGTATCAGTACCACACCAGTTATGATGATTTAGTTTCTGATAATTAGATACTAGTAATAATGTTTTATGTGGAGCCCTACTGGAGAGTGGAAGGACAAAACTTGCTAAATTGCTATGTAATGTCTTGATGGAGAGTGGCAAGGTTGGAAATGCTGCACTGTATTGCATCATACTAAGTAAAAATTGGTAATGCTGTTGAATAAGTGCATTTATGGCAAGCGTTTTTTGTACAGTAGCTGATTTAGAACAATTACCAATCCATTTAAAACCATTCAATTCCCTGCTGTGTCATGATGAAAATTGGAAATACAAGTTTAAATTGTGAAAGAACAACTCCAAACAAAGCTACACACGTTTTCTCAACGTCATGACATTGTGAGTAGAGCTGTTCTCGAACCGAGAATTTTGTTGCTCAAGCAATAACTATTATTTTTATGAGCAATCAACACATTTATAATCACAAACAATGACCAAAGACTGTACATAACGGTGGAATTCAAATGTTATCGTCTCAAAACGTTTCTAGCCAGTGTGGTGCCCAGGGGCCCAGGCACCGTCTTTGGGCCAACGCTGCGTCTTTACCATAATTACACAAGTAGACGTGCAACAAAAGTTAAAGCGGGGCTCGCCCTTACTCTGCCAAGGAGGCTTTTCTGCAGACCTTGCGAATGTAGTGAAAAGCGCGACACCCAGCTCTACCAGAGGTTCCCAATTTCATTACCTGCTGTCTTTAACAATTAGAAGCGCAACTGATGACAAAAATTCCACTTCATGTTGCTTCCACTGACTGCATCTCCACTTTGTTCCCATTACTTTCATGCCAAAATGCTTTCATGCCAGCTGCTGTACATGTCTCACATTATCATCAGATGTCTTAGTATCCTTCCTCCTTTTCTTTCCTCTCCAGTCAATCATTTATGGCACTACTCTAGACTTTTGCAAGACTATGGCAGGCATCCCTGTATAATAACATTCTATGCACAGCCAATGCTTGTATTGAGCACAAAGAGATTCAAACTGCCTATTCTCTACGGTGTGTATCTACACGGTGGCTTTTATCTCCATGGTGCAATAATATATCTCAGACTTCATTGACTTATAAATCAGGGGGAAAAGACAATGACTGACCCATATTGTAATCATTTGATGCATGGGTTGGGATATAAGCTGGTCGATGGATTTGTCTGCTCGGACAGGTGACACAGATAAGAATATTCTTTTTTTTTGGAGAGAGAGAGAGAAAACACTACTCAATCAAAGCGATTTGGGTCAGCCAACACCATATCGATAAAATAAAAAAAAAAATCTACTTATCAACCAAGAGACTTCAGTCCTTATGACATCTTTAAAGAATGAAAACTATATGGACTAAGAAGAAAACTTGGCAACACTATATTAAGGAACACCTATTCACCATTAATTAGTTGGTTATTGACATGCATATTGGTAACATATTGGTTCCTTATCAGTTATTACAAATCACTTATTAACACTATTATTCACTATCATATTCTACAAGTACAGCCCATTGACTATGGGGTTTCCTCAATGGCCTCCCAATTAGTGCTTATTAGCAATCAGTAAGGAAGTGGATGCACATAAATTGTATGCTTTGCTTAGTATGGGGCTTATAACGTGCTAGTATCACAAGAGCACGCATTCTCCCTCAAGTAGAGAAACCTGTCGGAAGCTTAGGAAGATGGTATTATGCAAGCCTAAGTGATAAGGCTCAATTTCAGGAGTTGAGGCAGGAAGTGATATGAGGCATTACAGATCAGGGCTTCCAGGAAAGTTAAAATTCAGGTGTCTGCAATTTAGATTGTTGCCTCGGCTGATTCGGCCTTTGACATTGTATGAGGTTCCCCTATCTAAGGTACAAAATTTAGAAAGGTTTGTTAGTTCATTCATTAGAAGCTGTTTAAGCAGTGTGACTTTGTATGGGAAAGGCATCTTAGAATCACCATTATCTAGCCTGACAGAGGAGTGTGCCAAGGTGAAATTGGAAATGACTGACCCAGTCAAAGGATCTAATAGTTAGGAGCGGCCACAGTTAAAGTGGGGTGGAAGCCAAGGAAGGCAGTGCAGCAAGCTCAGGCAGCACTTGGACATAGAGACATTGATGGCCAGGTGCAGCATGGGTGAGGGGGCTTAGGGCTGGAAAATGGTAGTCGAAGAGATTCATCATAAGAAGGCAATAAGATGACAAAACAAGGACAGTAGGTGAATTGGGAGAGTGTAGAAAAAAGATTTGTGTGAACTGTTAACTGTGCCGACAGAGATAGTAAGCACTAGTTTAAGACCAGACTTGCTGTTGCGGTCAGTGGAAAATTGTTAGTTTTATTGAGCTTACTGTCCCCTGGGAAGACTGAGTTGATGAGGCAAACAAGAGGAAGAGATTTCAATATGTCTGTTTTTGCACTGCTAGGTGAGTCAGGCATTCGAGGATGGAGCTTAGGAATGTGTCTTGGGCAGCGGAAGGTGCCAGTGAAATAAGAAATAAGCAGAAGAATTGTTGTGACCGAAATGCAAACAGGTTTGATTACATCACTTGACTTAATAGACATTGTGATTATTGGTTTTGGTTGGCATCTTTCTTGATCAGACAATATAGATTAGTTAAAATTCTGGTAATCCATAGATACAATAGAGACAAGAGATGTTTACACTGCGGTTAACCATCAAATGAAGCAATTGTGACAAAGAGCCCTACTAAATTCTCCCACCTCGCCCTCTTCCCAGGTGAGAAGCTGGAGTTGTTCCTGCGGTCGCTTAACAGCAGCAAGCCCCTCTACCTCGGCCAGACGGGCCTCGGCACGGCCGAGGAGCTGGGCAAGCTGGCCCTAGAGCATGGGGAGAACTTCTGCATGGGAGGTCCAGGCATGATCTTCAGTAGAGAAGTGCTGCGCAGGATGGTGCCCCACATCGGTACCTGTCTCAGGGAGATGTACACCACCCATGAGGACGTGGAGGTGGGCCGCTGTGTGCGACGCTTCGGAGGAACACAGTGTGTCTGGTCTTATGAGGTAGGGACTGTTTTCATCTGCTTGTTATTCTTTCCACTCATCATGGAATTTCTGGAATATGGAATTTTGAGAGGTGTGATCTAGACATGGAAAGTCATGGCTTTTGATCGATTCTCCAGGTAAGGTGGGGAATTTCAGGGAATTTTACAAATGGGCAACTTGCATACAAATATAGCAGAATGTACCTTCCAACTTATTTCACACCTTCTTTATATGAGATGGTACTTATCAGCCCAATTATAGACTGTTTATGCCTTTACAAAAAAAACATTAATTAAACAAACCAGGATGGAGGAGCAATTCTGACTGACAGCTCTGACTATGGCAAGTCCTGGAAAAGTAATGGAATTTTACATCAGGACAGTGGTAGGAATCTGCTTTTTTGTTTGTTTTGATATTTTTAAAATCAGTTCTGCCATACCTCTCAGGCTCATTCACTCCCATTCAATTCCAAACGGGATACACTGTAAAACAATATTAAGGCTCTTCAACTTCAACAAAAGTTTCCTTGCTGCCTTAAAATTGCAAGTTGACTGAAATATTGCAGAATTGTTTGGTCAAAGTTCATCAGTTGTTCTAATGTAGTAAAATTCACAGAGGGAACTTAAGACAATAAGTTCATTTAGCAAATGTCTAGTCATGTTGAAAAATGTTTATTAGTTGAAGACACCAATTGCATTTCAGTGTCACTTAATCTTTCACCAGTGAGAAGGCTTTTAATTACACCATGTGATAAAAGGTAAGCAGCTTGCAGAATGGTTGTCTTATTTCTGGTTTCTGCTCGTAAATAAGAAGAGGCAAAATACCGGGAGCTTCTGCGTTTTCCTCTCCAAAATAAATCTTTCAGCCAATAGCTAATGTGCTCTGCAGTGATGTTAGGACCGCCTTCTGTCAGTCACAACCCAGGCCCAACCCATGGAGTTTTAAATAGCCTGGATTTCAGTGGATGATTGGGTAATAAAAAGTGCTGTCTGTGTGCATAAGGCCCCCAGAAAAGGAGCCCTTACACAGCCATGGATAGCCATGTCACTATTGTAGATGATCTCTAAGACAATTGTGAAGATCAAAAGCTTATGTTGTGTCTAATGGCAGATCAATTTCCTCTGAATAGATTTTCTCCCTTTTCAATGATTACCACCCTCATAGGAACAATCAGTCATAGTAGGATCTGTGGAGCAAAGTGTGTCAGTGAATTTCATCAATTTGTTTGACATAAAATAAATAGGAAAGCAGGGGACACCAGAGTTTCCTAAGTGGATTTAGATATGAAAGCTCTTGATGAGAATGAAAGGTTTGCTAAATGATTTCTTTAAGACCTACTCAAATTTTCAGAGGATGAAGCAGCTTGATAAACATATCCCTAAAATATTCATAAAGAAATGACAATCTTGATAATAAACATATCACAAAGATATGGCGTCAGGGCTTGTGTGTGTTTGTTTGTTCGAGTGGCTGTGTGAGCACAAGGCAACGCCAGTGTAATCCACAGATAAAGGAAATAAATTACTGCAGGGAAGGACATGGAGAGATATGAATCTCTGGTAAGGTGGAAGATAAAGGAGAATACTGTCATTTAGAGTTATAGCCCATTTACTGCTGTCTAAATGTAGTTTACATGTCCCTCAGTTATTTCGCAATGTATTCTGTATGTAGAGTATGTAGAGTCTTTTGTCATTTTTTAAAATATAAAGTTTACGGTGTCAAACCTAGCTTGACATTAACTGCTGTCCCAGCTAACAAAGAAGTTTGTTTTTGAGGGATTATTTCCTGGTGCAAACTTCTGATTTCTTCCTGTGGGTGTCAGGTGATTCACAGTAAATAGAGCATAATGTGCAAAGGATGTCGGCGATGGGTGAAAAGTTTTGTCTACATATGTTTACATTGTGACACGCCTGCCCTTTAGCCTCACTTATCCAATCAAAGAGCATGAAACATTGGTCCAATCAGAGGTCTCTGAATGCAGGCACTGATATGAAAACACTCAACTTAGCCACAATGAAATAATGATAAAACAGAGAACCAAAACCAAATAAAAGGACATCGACTTTTTGGGAAATTGGCATGTAGGTCAACTTATAATAATGCTAGTTGTGTATGGGCACTTAATGTACTGAATGCTAACATGTTAGCATGTGCACAGGACAGAGAAATCTACCAGAGACACCAGAGATGATTTTGGTGGTATTCCTATCGTAACATGTAAAAGGTATATTGACCAACAAGCCAATTTCCCAAAAAAGTTGGTGTGGTCCTTTAAAGCTTGGATTATCTAGCTTGGGCACTTTTCAAGGCTGTGAAAGTTTTTATACTGTACAAAAAAAATGAACGGTAGCAAATTGCTTCTTCTGAATGTAGGAAAAGGAGCCCTGATATCTCCAACTAAGCTGACTGTGTGAAACCACCAAGAACAATGTAACGGAGAGGGGCAAGCTAGACAATTGGCACCAAGTTAAAAAAAAAAGACATCGGTATTAAGGTAGATGGTAAAAAATGTGCATGTGCATTTACCAGGACTTAGTGAAGACATATTGGAGTGTTGAGTTGGGACAGCATGGATCAATTTTTAGTTAATTTAGTAAAGGAGAGGAAATGCCTCATCCTGGAGATGTTCCTAATGGGAAAATATGTTTTGGATACTGCTTTGATGTGCTTCTTGAATGACATTTCTATTGAAGATAATGTCAAGATTTTTGTACTTGTACTGCACATCCATTGTAATTAAGAGAGAAGTCCGATAAGAGTTCTTTGCTGCTAAAATGACCATTTCACTTTTGTCTGTATTGCCTGAGAACTGGCAGGTGTTACCATCTGGAATGAGAAATTAACATTCTATAACCAGTAAGAGCAGCATCATGGAGGCCAACAAAACAGCTATGATCAACAATATTAAAGACTGCACTTCAAGTAAAAAGAACAAGCAGTGAAACATGGCCGTAACCAGTAGCTAATAGCAGATCATTTGTTACTTTAATTAGAGCTGTCTCGGTGCTGTGCTACTGAACTACAAAGGATAATTGGGAATTGGTTTGTAATTTATTTAACAGTCTTTTGAAAACTGCTACTACTACTAACTACTTAGAATGAATCGGCAGTATTTTGAAGAAAAACACAAAACTGTTACATGTATTAATAAGCCCTAATCTAAAATGAGTTTGGGATAAAATCAGATGATTCATAATAATTAAAATGTCAGCAAATATTTAATTCAGTTAGTTATTATTGATGTTATGATTTCCAAATGATACACAATGATAGTTGGATAGTAACATACTGTATTACTCCATAACAAGTTACAGTAATATTATTACTTTTTCCACTAACAAATAAGCTTATTGAAATGCAGTTTTTTCCAGAAAATATTTTATTTTTATTATTGCCTCCTCTAAATATCAGGAAGGAAGACAAAAGGAAAGAAGGAAGACAAGGACATTGGACACCACTGTAATTAGGTTTCCCTGTTCATTCACAGGAGAGGTAATTGAGTTTGTCCCAATTTTTGAAGGTCAGAAGATAAAATCACCGCTAAAGGAAAAGTTAACACAAGTAGTCTAACAAATACTCCCAGTGATTATTAAGTAAAGTAATAATTAACAACTAATTATTAATGAACTAATAATTAATTTTGTAACGCGTACTAAATTACTTTTTTGAGTAATGAGCTCAGTACTGTACACTATTTGTCCCAATCCACTATTAGATTAATCCATTAAACATAAAATATTGTGTTAATCCTCCACACTTCAATACAGACTCACTCAACTGTTGGGTGCAATTATATGAAATTAAGATTTCTACAAATAAATATGATATTAACCTG
The DNA here is from genome assembly GCA_900323365.1 of Monocentris japonica. Classification (NCBI taxonomy): domain Eukaryota; kingdom Metazoa; phylum Chordata; class Actinopteri; order Trachichthyiformes; family Monocentridae; genus Monocentris; species Monocentris japonica. The sequence continues at coordinate 3,528 of OOFE01022620.1, read as the reverse complement.
TTCTGATAGTAGACTATCCAAAAGAATGGTAGTCAGAAGCAGATCTGAAGATAGAATTAATGTGAGAGATAAATAAATAAAAAACATTAGACTAATAATCTGCATATCTGTGGTACATATGGCTGTCTGCATCGATCAATGATTTTTTAATGTTTTTTCTCAACGAAATCGTTTCTCTCTTGTGATGTACAATGGGCAATAGTCTGGTCCTCCACTTGAAAACAGCTGAATAGATCAAATTAAGGATTGTCATAATGCGACCTCGTGTAATTTATGAATTGCCCCCCAACCTCTGTAAAATCTTGATCCCAGGTTTCACAAAACACAATCTGGCTCATCCTGATTTTGCAAAGCAAAACTTGAAGTTTCGACATATTCCACTATTGCTTCTATGTATCATGGCTGGAGGAAGGTAGCAATTGTGTGTGTAGAAGAAGAAGAAAAGGAAATTGTGGCTGAAATCAGATGAGTTCACCCAAATTTGGTAGGTAATTTGTGCTGGGATTTTTACCATAGAAATTACACAAATTAAGAAACTTTCACCAGAGGTTTGATGCAATTATGTACATATACACCAGCAGCTAAACATCAAATAGTGTTGGTATGCATTGTTACTTGGATTACTACAGCTGATTTTCATTATTCATTGTCGGCAATATACATCACGGAGGCTTACGCATCCACACGGTGTGGAAGGACAGGATGACATGTTCTCAGAGTGGGTCTGACAGTGGAGGCGTATGGGAAATCATCAGGGCGAACAAGCCCCCTCACTGCTTGCCTAACAATTCTCAGAATAAATAAAAAGTTTGTTCATTCATGAAACATTCGACATCCTGTTTTGCATTATTCCTAGTCATCAGTCTAATATCGCCATCGCTTCTCTTTCCCCTCTCTACTGTTCAGTGTAGAGCGTGCTTGTGTTGTGTTCTTACAATCAATTTATTCTTGTGGCATCGCTGGCTGGAGAATGAAATCCATGTTCATACCCCAAGGCCTGTGCTGTTTAACCAAACAATTTTGCATTGCCATGCTCTTTAAATGAATCAGATGTTGAAATCCCCCTCCCAGGATTATTCTCCCGGCTGTCAGGGTCCTCTAGTTGCAATCGTCTTTGTTTGTGCAGTGACTTTTAATTTCAATGGAAGTATGACAATTCACATTCAGAGAAATAGAATATTGGTGGCTAGTTTTGTCAGCCCTAAAAAGAATATTATGAAAACAACTCTAATGTAGCTTAAAAAAAAGCTTTTCCAGTAACATTACATTTTGTGGCAGATTGGGTGTCAGAGAGGTGTCAGTCTAGAGAAGCTTGTCATGGGTAAGAGCTGACATCTGCCAGGTAGGAAGGCTTACATTTAATTTATTTTTATGTATTTTTTAAGCTTGATGGTGTTTCTTTACGTTGCTGCTGGTTAGAGTAAGCAGATGCCTGGTAGGGAAACCTTTAATTGTTTTCTTGCTTTGTGGTTAAAGTGGGTGTACATTATAGGTTATGTTTGCTCTTGTTCGGTGACATTGCACTCATGCTTAATTGGCATCCTGGTGTCTATATGTCTCAATGCAATGCAGTGCAATGTTGAGGTTGGGTTTTTTTGCTCACAGGAAGGGCCAAGGTATAAAATGCTCACCCAGCTACTAATGGGAAAGTGGTGTGTGTGTGCAAGTGCGTACCAAGTTTGGAAATAACCTTCCAGCAATTGATGTAACTGTCCCTAAAAGTACCCATTTACTGCACAGAAGTAGTTTGTAGTAGTATTTCTAAATATGGAACCTTTTCCCCCCCCGACGGCAGTGTATTGACATTTTAAAATTACTGCATCTATGGCATGAAAGATTTACTGCGAAGGGTCGAAACTTGCCGTGCTGCCTAATGAACAGTATACATAGCAATGGTGCTGGTCTGGTTGGCTGGTATGAATTCCGCAAATCAGAATGGCTTATTCTTCAAATGGACTTTCTTTTACAGAGATTGCTTGATAAATAACCCTGGATTCACAGCCCACCTGAGACAAAATGTCAATATGTAAATAAAAAAGTCCCCACAAAGATGTTTGACAGCATGCAATCTGAAAATAATAATAATCAACAATAATAACATGTTCTATTATCCAATCCAGCGTTTTAGGCGAAGATCAATCCAGTGCCAATGCTCAGCATCGCATTGGTGCATCCCTGCTTAGAATACATTTACTCCTACAAATTCGGATCTATATTCAATGCTGATGATGACCACAGCAGTTCTGACCTGACTTCTAGCTCCACCTAGGAAAGTCCACCTAGTTATGGAGCCAAGCTTGTTTGTCATGCAGCCCACCACACATAGGGGTCAACGCTGCTGCCGCCAGCAAGCTGACAGAGCATTATTTGGATACATTTCTATACAACGACTGAATGTGACTCAACAGATGTGACACCTAAAACAGCAGTTGATGCAAAGAGAAAACTTAGACAGCCTAAATCTGCCTATGTTTTGGCCTCATCAATCAATAATGAATCATTTGTTTATGGATATGTTTCATTATGTTTTGTGGTTGTTTTAATTTAAATCAGCGTTTACAATCTGTTTAGTTTCTTTGCATTGACAATTGAATGGCCATTGGTTAATTCATTGATACTGAAAGTTGTCTGCTATTGGAAGTTGTAGTTTGGTTATACAGTGGGGGAAATAAGTATTCAACACATCAACATTTTTTTTAATTCAACATATTTCCATTGCAGCTATTCACATGAAATTTAGGCCAGACATTGGTAGTAACTCGATAAAACTACACAGCTAAAGAAATTGCAACATTCCAATCCATAAAAAAGGTTATGTGCAATAAAGGGGAATGACACAGGAAAAAAGTATTTAACACGCTAACTGAAATGTATTTAATACTTGGTGGAGAAGCCTTTGTTTCCAATGACAGCTAATCTCTCACAGTGATCAGGTGGGATTTTGGCCCATTCTTCAACAGAGACAGTCTTTAAATCTTGAAGATTCCGGGGGGCCCGCTGGTGAATCTTGATCTTCAATTCCTTCCACAAATTTTCCATTGGAATTAAGTCTCGCGATTGACTAGGCCATTCCAACACCTTTATTTTCTTCCTCTTGAACCAATTGAGAGTCTTCTTTGCAGTATGTTTTGGATCGTTGTCCTGCTGGAAGATCCACCCGTGTCTCATCCTCATCATCCTGGTGGATGGCAACAGATTCTTCTCAAGAATCTCCCGGTACATGGCTCCATTCATCTTCCCTTCGATAATTTGGATTCCACCAGTAGCATGTGAAGAGAAACAGCCGCATACCATGATGCTTCCACCTCAGAACTTCACTGCAGGTATGGTATTTTTAGGATCATATGCAGAGCCATTTCTCCTACAAACATGGCGTGTCGTATTGTTGCCAAAAAGTTTGGTTTTTGTCTCGTCTGACCAGACTACATTCTCCCAGTAATCTACAGGCTTCTCCAAATGTTCTGTAGCAAACTTCAAACGAGCTTCAACATGCCTTTTCTTCAGTAATGGAGTCTTTCAGGGTGATCG
>OOFE01022617.1:0-10172 GCA_900323365.1 Monocentris japonica | reverse complement strand
TAAGGGATTGAAATGGATGGATGAGGTGAGAATGACGCAGACCATTAGACTGATGTGGATTCAACTGAGCTCTGCCTTCACATGTTTCTCAGATGGAAAATCATCATCAAAAAGTAACACAAAGGTGATATCACACTCACACTTAGTGATAGTGAAAGTGAGATAGTGAAAGTGAGATAGTGAAAGTGAGATCGTGAAATTTGCTCTTTGGCCAGCGGCTCATTATGTTTTTATATTTTACCTTTTTCCTGTTGCATGATCACAGTAGGACGGACAGAACATTTCTGAACAGTCATTGGCTATGTTTCCATGCTAGGTGATCCCAATAGTGTAGTGAAGACTGCTACCTTCCTGTGCAGACCGCTAAAAACATTATAATGATAAATAGTTTGTTTATCCCTACCAGTATGATCACAGCAGGACACACGTGATGTTTCTCAACAGTCATTGGCTATATTTAGCTATATTTCCAGATGATGTCATTGGCTATATTTGGCTATACTTCCAGGTGATCTCAATCGGAAATACCGCTCACTGCCATGCTTTTTTTTGTTTTTTGTCAAAATGCACCCATAATGGTGTGCCACAGTAATCCGTTTGATATGGGAGTATGTCAGGCATTTTAACCAGGTTTCTCATAATCAGGATATGAGCATAACCAGGTTATTATTATTATTATTATTATTATTATAAGTTATGATGTTTACGTCGACCAAAAACCAAGTTAGTTTTGCAACTTGATTAAGACGGGAAGTCATTTTACATGGAAACATAGCTAATGATGAGATATGACGCTGCATTAAGAGTGGAACGATGCTACACACACACACACACACACACACACACACACACACACACACACACACACACACGTAATGTACTTAAAACTTAAAGATGAGTGTGTTTTGTGACCTTGTGAATGTGGTGGACGGCGGAGACGATCTGCCTGAAGAAGTGTCTGGTCTCTCTCTCGCTGAGACGCCGCCTCTCGCTGATGTAGTCGTACAGCTCCCCTTTACTGGCGTACTCCATCACAATCACTATCTTATCCTTGTTCTCAAACACTTTGTCACAGGAGGGCGCCAAAGAAAAAGAGAGAGAAAACGTTACAAGTCAGTCATATTATGAATGATTTTTAAAAATGGATCTGGTGACATATTGGTCCAAGGTGATAGATTTGAGAAGTGGGCTTGTGGCCAAAAAGCTTCCAATTCTTATCCCCTGTGGAAATGTTTGTGATGTGTCCTTGAGCTTAACAAACCGGGAAGGAAGAATATGTAAGGTTGGCTGTATAGAATCTGGTGTTTGTGTGTGTGCATGCGCGTGTGTTTGTGTTGCCTGGTTGCTAAGTATAATGATTAACAAGACAGGGAGGGGCTGACAGAGGAGATGGACTGGGGGAACACACACACACCTTCATAGATGGAGATGATGTGCGGATGTCGTAACGTTGACATGATCTCTATCTCCCTCCTGATGTGAACCATGTCCTGCTCATCCTTTATCTTCTCCTTCCTGATGGACTTGATGGCCACCTGAGAGGGAGAGGGAGAGGGAGAGGGGGAGAGAGAAAATACATGTGGTCTCATCATTGTTTTCTTAAACTTTCCTTGAGCAAGGCACTCAGATGATGAGATGACCAGTACAATCGAAGACTGTGATTATGCTGGTCATCTCCCAGTGTGAAAGTATGAAAGTGAAGCACGGTGATGTGGAAACTGGAATCTGGCTGAGAGCAGCTTGAGAACTAAACTCAGACCGTACCTTACTATCACAGATATAGAGACACAAGACACAGAAACACACCCGTTTCTGACTTCCCAGTCAACACTGGACATTTCCAGATGGAACAGCACTGACGACATCAACAAGGCTGACCCTGATCCTGCCCGGTGCTGTGTTGTTGGGGTCAAAAGGTCAAAGGCTAAGGTGACTTCCAACACCAGGCCAGGTGGGGAGGGGATCCACCCATAATTATAATCAATGCTTTTATTTGCTTTTATTTATTTCAAATGGAATTTGTACTCCATGATTAACGTTGCAGCAAGAAGAAATAAAATCGAGCTGGATTATTATTTTTTTTTATTATCTAACAGCGGCTCAATGTCACTCTGTAGAATGTGACTCCAGTTGGTTTGGGAGCACACCAAACCAGTTAGCCAGTCAATAAACCAGTTAGCCAGTCAATAAACCAGTCAGTCAGTCAGTAAACCAGTCAGTCAGTCTAGATTAAGCCCTGCCTCTAATCTCTGATGTGCTTGCTAAGGGTGAACAGGCGTAGTGTTAAACGTGTACAGAATGATGAGCAAGTTGAAAACTAGGACGGGGTAACGTGTCTGCGTGTGTGTGTGTGTAGTGTATTAGAGAGGAAAGGGTGTAACAGAAGAAGAAGTGGATGAGACGATTTGGGTTTTATCATGCATCACTCCTGGCACACTCAGGACACCATGACCCTTCTCTACCTTAGGCCTGATTTATGCTTCTGCGTCTGGGAGTCTCCGTACATGCGTGGGTGTCGCCCGCAGACGTCCATGTGGGTGCAGTGTCGCATTTACGAACAGTAACAGTAACTAACAGTACAGAAAAAGAAGATGAATCCAGATACGGAAACCCGTTAAAAAAGTGAAAGTAAAAGTGTAAAGAAAGAGACGTGCTCGTTACATTGTGGTGGATCAACATTTTTTAAAATTTTTTTGAGAACCTCATCTGAGAGTCGCTCCTCAAACTGCTCCACTGCTATTATCCATTTGATTTAGTTAGTTTGTTTTAGTTCCTTTTTGGGTCTTGGCCAAACCCCTGACGCTACCGGCTATACTCAACCAATCAGCAATTGTTTGACACACACGGCAGCAATGTAGTAGCAGTAGTGGTCATAGCACCAGCAGCAGCTTAGTAGCAGTAGCAGTTGTGGCAGTATTAGTTGTAGAAGTAGTAGTAGCAGCAGGGGTGTAAAGTACTTGAGTAATTGTACTTTGCAACTATATGTAAGTACTATTTCGGGGGATTTGTACTTTGCTCGAGTATTATTAAGTTTGTATACTTGTACTCTTACTCAATTACATTTTATAGGGAAAAAAAGATACTTTTTACTTAATTTGTAACTTAAATGTGATCAACGGAGATGCCAGTCATTAAAGCCCTGCTTCTTCGAAGACACATCTAGTAAGCTCAATAATGCATTTAAAACCTGTCATGGTGAAGGCAGACAGGGAAACAGACATTGATATAGTTTGACTTTCCCACGGAGCTAATGCCTCGAGAAAATTACAGAGAAAAAGCAAACAGCTATTTTTTTCTCTCGCCATAGAGATGGCATTAATAGTAGTAGATGGTCTCTGTATATGCTGTATATTGTGGTCGTGTTTGATTGGATGATGACTTATTAAGATATTACAGAGGGCCTCACCAGGGGGGCTTGGACTACTCGGTGCTTATCAGGGTGGGCTACTGTAAAACGCTTATGGCAAAGCAAACCATCATGTTAAGAGTTAGAAAAAATGTTTTTCTCTGGTCAGGAAGACAGCAATGAACGTTAGCCTCTGTGTGATCATTTATAATGTTATAATGCTATATGTAGCCAAGAAATATTACCCGAAAACATCCCTGTAACTACAAATATAATGTTGTTATGTATATAACCATGTTAAGTGCCCGTCCATTGACATTTAAAAAAAAAAAAATCATACATTTTATATTTTTTTTAAATAATAACAACTTTTATTTATAGATTACTTATCAAACAATTTTACAAGATAAGTAAATATGTGAGAAATAAATAAATGTGAAAAAAGAATGGAATACTATAGGAAATACACAGAATTAAAATATGAAGAATAACAGACCAATGAGAAGAGAAACAGACCAAAGACAGACCAACAACAGACCAAGTCTGAACCAAAGCTATAGACTGGCTCCATTTACTTATTTTATTACTTAATTGTTGTATTCTGATAAAGGAATAAGCTTTGGAGCTTTCCTTTTGTATTTTCAAATGTATTTCCACATTGGGAGTGAAAGCAGCTTTTTCTGCCAAGAGAGGGCTTACAATTGATTCCTGGTGAAGACTTCAAGCCCCTGCATGCCAATAGGCTGTCAATACACACTCATGACGGCTCACTATTCATACATAATAGTTGAGTCAGACTCTCTGACGTTCAGAAAACATTCCTGATGCTGTAACGATGAATCTATTCAGACACTGAACATCTCCCTCGCAGACTGACGTCATCAGACAGGTACAGCGTAAAGATAGCAACTGAGTATGAACTTTCCACTCGTTTAGACAGAACAGCACAGCAATGTGTAGGTGGTGGGGTTGGGGGTTGTTGCCCTACATTTCACCCCTACCAAGATCTTCTTCCTTCACACCTGGGTGTCAGACGGACTGGGAGAGGAACACACAACTCTCTTTAGATTTCCTCTTCCTCCTCATGTAAAACCTCATTCAGACATCCACACAATCAGTCAGTGATATTTGAGGCTACGAGTCTGGGACAGAGTTGCCTTATGATGAAGTATCAAGGGCTTCCAGGTGACATAATGTACTCCCTGGCGGCCACATTAGAGGTCCACAACTCTTGAGCAACAGTGGAACATCTGATTGTGTTTCTGAACTTACAGCTCAGCCATCAACAGAATTTAATAGATATGGTGAATTTCTGGTCTGTTTTTGACTGTGAACCGATTTCATCACTGACACATCTGATTTTGTGTTTAGATCATGTCAGCGTGTTACCTAGCAAACCAGGTCAGCTAACCATCACATTGTTAACACGTCTGATTTGCACAGTAGCTAACATTACATGGCTAGTAGCTAGTATTGGCTAGTAGTTGCATGTCAACAATAATATTAGTTTTGCTAAATTAGCCTGCTGGCTAGTTAGCTAGCTAACAGTTTATCCAGGTTAACTGAGCTGCACACTTCTCAAGTTCCAACTCAGAGTGTTTTGGAGTAGAAACTAGGGCTAAAGACAAGACAGTTTAGAGTCACAGTAACCTACATTTGGAAACAAATCTTCCTTATTAGACCATTCACTTTTACTTTACTTACTTACTGAATGGATCTGCACCCACACCACAACAATGTTTTTCATCTATCTCTCTTTTTCCAGCCTGATTGTTTTATATTTCAACATAACTAACAGACAATTCTCCAATGGACCTCCATGATGGAGCCAGACCTGGCTGATAGAAGCTTTGTGACGCAACTGCAAAGCCTCTATAGTTTGTCACTATGTCTAGTGACTTCAAAGGCCAGAGGTCAGGTTAATTCACTATATCTGAGGGACACTGAGGTGTAGTATTGAAGCCAAGGACACCAATCTTAATATGGGCTACTCATTCCCTGACCACCTAGCACCTAAATTATTTCATTGACACAGATGATGCTTTATGTCTGGTGGGCTATATTAGGTCGATACTATGGTCAAGCCTAACAGGTAAGAAATACTGAATACTGAGTTCAACTGAAACATGAAGACTAAATGTTTCAAGGAACCCAGAATATGGACATGGAACATGCTTTCTCTGAATCTGAGCATGAAATTATATCCATCAAGGCAAGATCACCCAGACTGAATTGAAATAAGAGCGCATACAACACAGCACCACTTCAGGATGCTGGAAATGAAAGGAATTCTATGATCATAACCAGTGATAACCAGTAGTGGAAGGCAAACCTACATCAACTCAGTGTACCCATTCTTGGCTGCAACCAGCGGCTAGTATAAATCACTGTCGGTCCCAAACATTTCAAAACCCCCCAGTGCGCATCTACAGCTGTGAGATGCAATACCTATGAGTTTCTCAGGCAGCGACACCAGTGCTGTAGCTCACTTGGTAGGGCAGCAGAATCTCATGTAGGGGTTCTGGATTTTAATCCCGGAGTTGGAAAATGATTCAGACAGAGTTTGCCTCTTGAAACCAGCAAGCACAGAATGACCACATTATGCTATTTTTGGTGTTTTGCTTACTCAACTGCTTTTGGTAAGTTGCCCCCAAAAATAACAACAACAAAAACACTGCGCATATAGAACCACAAAATACAGAGATACAATACTTAGAGTTTGGATGCTTTTGTGAACCCTACCAGGGGTAGTCATTATTTCATATCTCAAATCCAAATAAAGAACACGCACCAAAATAAATACGATATACTTTCATTGTTTATTTAACAAAACTGGCTTATTTAACCAAAGCTAAGATATTCCTGTGTGCAAAAATATTCAATCAAAAATATGTCAATTACTCTCTGGCATCTACCTTGAGGGATTTTTGCTCACTCCTCCTTGCAGAACTCGGACACACAAGGACACAGCATCTCAACTGAATTTAGGTCAGGACATTGACTTGGCCAATCCAAAACACTAAACTTCTTCTTCCTGAACCTTTCTTTGGTAGATTTGCTTGACGGCTTAGGATCGCTGTCTTATTGGAACATTGTCTTATTTTTCTCAGCTATCAAGTAGTGTTTTGTGCAACCTCCTATTGTACCATTTGATTTTTTTTTCACAAAATAAATGTTTTTCATGTCAATACTTGGTGTGTGTTAACATCATTAGATACAAACATTCATTTATTTTGTCCATACCCCATAGTTGTTCATATCATTTATTATACTACTCTTAGTATATTCATTTTAAAACTCTTAACTAATGCAACTGTAGTTTAACATTATCAATTTAGACATGAAAAAGCATAAATGCTTTAATAGATCAACACTATTGGCAGAACAAGATAGGCTCACATTTATTTAAAATCAACTCCAGTCCATCTGATGGAGGTGAAAGAGGGCTACGGCAGGTAATTCTATTAAAAAAATAATAAATTAAAGTACTTCAAACTTTAAATTAAACCTTCAAATGAAATAAAACCTTGTCTAAAACAGTAGTGAATGAGGTTACTGACCTCCCTGCCGGTGTGTCTCTCCAGGGCTCTCTTCACCTTGCCGTAGGTTCCCCTGCCCAGCGTTTCCAGCAGCTCGTACCGATGTCTCAGGTTATGCTTGTGCTGATGCTTCTTCACGCTGCAGTTGGATCGGCTTTCCTCTGGTACTCCGGGGCTGTCAGCCGGTCCTGGTCCGTCATGGTCCACCGGTACTGGTGCACCCTCCATCCAAGTCTGGGTGACCCCCGGCCCCTGTCCCGGTTCGGTTGCTGCGCTGGAGCGCCGCCGCGCCTGGTTTCTACCGGTCTCCATCTGATCAGTAATCCCGGCCAAACATGAGAATAAATCCTCAAATCAGCAGCAGAGGCATTGAATGTCAGGTTTTCGGGGGCGAAGGCGTGGTCCGCTTTGTGCAGATTCAGGTGATGCTGTTAGACCTTCAGACTGTCCCCGATGCGCAAAGCCCTGGAAACCCTGGAGGAGCCGGTCCGGCGCTCCGGATTAGACGCCCTACTCGGTTTATCTCCTCTCTAAAACACTGCACAGTGAAGGATCTTGCTGGTTGGACACGATGCTGGCCTGGTCCCCACCCGGTCGGAATTATGTCTCAAGAGCTCCGCTTTTTGCGCCCTTATCGGCTTCTTCCAACTGGAAAGGTTTGGCCGAGCAGCCAGCTGGCCCCGGAGGCGGGGCTTAGGCACACTGCACTCCACGCTGCATTTTTATGCGTGTGTGTGTGTGTGTGTGTGTGTGTGTGTGTGTGACAGGGAGAGAGAGAAAGAAACGATTCTCAGGCCCTGTAAACCAATACATTCCTAACAAAAAGCGTTTCTGTAAAGTAACAGGAAATGGTTCTTTATGCTTGTGCCATATCAGAACCCTTTATAGTGCTCTAAAGAATCCTTTAAGAACATACAAAATGTTTAAACCAATAGTAGGCCTATTATAAGAACTATTTAGGAACCACACTGGGTTCTTATCCAGTTCTTCACCATTTTTTAAATTTCAACAAATCAGAGGGTCATTATGGTTCCATGTAGAACTACTACCATAAGCAAAGAACCATAGAAGAACCCTGTATTTTCTAGGTGTGTTGACCTCAGTATCTTCCCCACTTCAGGACTACCACAGCCTACACTGGACTGGTTGCAATTGCAATCCAGCAACTGTGTGACCTTGTACTGTCCTGTTTCTGTTCTGTTAACATCACATTGATTTAACATGGCGGGGGGGCTCTGTGCTGTGACAGGGTGATGTATAGTCAAGAGAGACCCTCTTCCATCGTCCCTTGGGAAATTACAATAAGAGCAACAACACACACATAGCATAGTTAGACAGTCCTAACTATGACCAATCAAAGCTTTTCACCCATAGCCAATGATAATACTTTGTCTTTGATTCCCAGATTCTTCCCAGATTGCCCCATAGAGTTGTTGGTTCTGCCATGCTGATGTCTCCCGTGATGCCAGTGACCACATCCTCTACCAAGACAGCCTCAACCGTCACACTTAGCACCAATTATAGGAGAGCTCCGCTGATGGCTTGGATACTCTCTCACTATATCATCAGGAGTTCTTTTGTGATGAATTTTATATATATATTTTATAAAAATAAGAATAATAGAAAAAAGTAAAACACGTTGAATAGACTGTAAAAGTGGGGCAATTGGCCATTCTGTCTATGGACAATTGATATCCTCCCCAATTTGGGAAGTTGTTTGGGCAACACTATACTTGCAGTATTGCTGAGGGCATAATAGGGCCTCAAAAGCACACTATCAGAATATTATGGGTGCATTAAAAGACAATACAATGTAATGTATAAATGAGTTATCCTCATACTTTCTCTATTTGCCCTAGAACCTGATGTCTAGGACAGCATCTAGCTGCCCGTGGTCTCACTAAAGTCGAGGGGAACATCTGCAGGCTGAACTATACCAAATTCAAAACTTATTTTGGCCTCCCAGTCAGCCAAAGGATGACCAAGATCTGTGGCCAAGAAATACAAATACATTTTGAACAACTGAGGACCTATAAGCTAAAATGGTCTCCTACCAGTTGGAAGGACATTTATACCACAGTATTTTCACAGAGAGAGCCACATCCCAGTGATCAGCAATACTGATGCCTGATCAACACTTCCACCTGCTGGACAGAGGGAGAAGTTGTATTGTCCAGTCAGCTACTGAGAGGCAGCAGCTTCATGCTGAGTGTGGCTGTACAGCTCTCACTGGCTTACGGTAGAAGACTGTGGTTTATGGTGTGAATGTTTGTAACCATATGAATGTGAATCAGGGTGTTACTGGAAAAGAGCATGGAGCTCAGTTGACCTTCCCTGGATTAACAGGTTGACAGGTTAAGATGAAAATAAATATATACAGTATATTACCAGTTGTCTAATACACTGATACAAGTCTCATTTTGACAGCAGAGCCTGGAAGAACTAAAAGGTGACTACAGGTTCAGAGGTAATATACAAGAGCTTGGAGCAAGAGGAATATAAAGTGAGATTTCAGGTGAAACTTTGTTTTTTGTCACAATTTCTGGATTGTAGATTTTTGATTAGAGAAGGTCATAAATGAGGTCATGACTTACACTACATGGCCAAAAGTCAGTGGACACCCCTACTAATTGAGTTCAGGTGTTTCAGCCACACCCATCGCTAACAGGTGCATAAAATCCAGCACATAGCCATGAAATCTCCACAGACAAACATTTAGACTGGGATGTAAAGAGCTCAGTGACTTTAGACGTGGCACTGTCGTAGGATGCCACCTTTGCCACCAGTCAGTTCGTGAAATTTCTGCCCTCCTAGATGTGCCCCAGTCAGTCATCTGTTGTAGCACTCACAGCAACCGTGGAGTTAGCGTTGTAAATCGTTTGGCTTAGCTTTGTGACTGGAGTGAGCCACAGTCAGACTGTAAGGTTGGCTAACTGAGCCAAACATTCAATCATGTTTCAGGGTTTCTGCGGGTCCTTTTTAAAAAGTCTTAAATTCAATTATCTAAATTCAAGGCCTTTAAATTGTCTTTTTTGTTGTTGTAAAGTCTTAAATATTTTTCAGAGATCTTAAAAATTTGACCGGTGATGTCGATTAAGTTACTTTAGTATGTTGCCTTTGATGCAAAATCAGAATCAGAATCAGAATCAGAATGGGGTTTATTGCCAAGTAAGTTTACACATACAAGGAATTTGCCTTGATCTGATGGTGCAACATTTAACAGAAGAAAAACAAGTCAAAAATATAAATCTAAAAAGACAAAAACAAAAACATCTAAAAAACAAATT
>OOFE01022616.1:66187-77137 GCA_900323365.1 Monocentris japonica | reverse complement strand
CTCCACAAATAAATTAACTGAGAGTGTGTTGTTGATTAGTTGTTACAAGTACCCATAATTGGTACTAATTCATTTCAGTTGGCCCAGTGGTGAAAGATGTGTGTCTGTGTGTGTGTGTGTGTGTGTGTGTGTGTGTGTGTGTGTGTGTGCGCGCATGTGTGTGATAAAGAGAGAAACTGATGGTGTTTGTAGTATCGACTTACACATGAGGGATTCGTTTTCTTCATGCATTCCCATGAGACACTTGTGCATGTGTGTTTCACCAGAGAGAAGGAGTGCAAGGTCAGCCATTCGCAGCGCCCCTAAAGCAGTATTGTCGGGTTTTCTCGCTGAAGGACACTTTGGTAACTCTTTGGTACGTTGGCTGTCACAGAGGATGAAATGATGACCTTCCAGTCACAGTAGCGTCTCTCTAGCCACCCTGCCACCCCTTGAGTTTGTGTTGTGAAATTTTGTGCCTGCATGTATGTGTGTATTGTGTGTTTAAGAGGTGTTTCATTACAATGCTGTTTAGGGTGTCTGTGATTGGTTTTTCTCTGTTCATGGATCTCAATTTCTGAATCCAATTTGTGGCCCTGCTTGCCCAATAGCAATTTATTACAAATGCTCTACCCTTTGAATTTGAATTGATCTTGTCCATAAATGGATGTAATGACTTGAGCATGATTCAATGAAGTGAGTCGTAATTCTGTCATCCTTAATCATTCCAGTTATGATGCTGGTAGGAGGTCACTGAATATAAACAAGGTACAGGCATGAGCTACCGTATCACATGAAGATGCATTATCACAGCTGTGCATACCTGGGTCCCACAGTACATGCATCATTTAAAAAGCTTTTACAAAAGCCACTTATGGTCTGTCATTGAAAAATGTGTGTGTGTGTGCGCGCACATTAAACGTCTGCGTGTCTGTAGGTGGGTGCGACATCATCAAGTCAAGGCCGAAGGTGAGAAAAACACAAAGGGCTCTACACGAATGAGCCATGACAAGTCTTCAATTCTCTTTCTGTGTATATGGCGTGTATTAATAACATGGAACACAGCATCGGGCATTCAGTGTACATCAAAGGCATGAATAACTGCTATAGGTTTACAGAATGCAATTCTGGTGAAAAGTGTGAGCATAGTAGCAAGTCTATCTGTGGACCAACAAAAACACTTACATTCCATTCTTATAGCAGTTGCAAGGCTGAGTTATAGATTTATGTATGACAGGTTTTCAGCGCCTCCGTCTCAGTCATGCTCTGTGTTTTACAGTTGTCCAACATCCTTTATTTTCCTTTCTCAAAGCCATTCGCTGAGCTTTCTAATGAATTTGACATAGGCGAAGAGTGAACAGAGTTGACAGAAACTTGTTGTACAGTTACTCTGCCAATTCAAAGAGGCAGTCGCTCCTAGGGCCCCTATAAAGACCCATGTATCTAAATTCTGAATCAAGTTTTTGTAAGGAATGACTAATATAAGGTGGACACAGTTATTCAAACTGCACACACTAGCTTGCCCATTTGTTAATCTGATTTAGAAGTTAATTTTGGTTCAATAATGACGCAAAGGCGTAAGCTTTGGAGATATGCACTTGGCCCAGCAAAGATTCCATGGCTCCCACACAGATCAGTGCTCCCATCCTGAGACTCTTAAAAATTACCAGCCAATTGAAGGAGGACGAAGAGGACGTCTATTATTGTTGGAGCCCTTAATAGGCTGGGCCTGCAGGAGCAGTTTCAGGCAATCATGGTCTTTTCAATCTGTTTCAGATGGTGTGATTAGAGAGCGTTCTACAGCAGGCAGCAACATCCAAAAATCTCATTTTTAGAGCCGTCACAGTGATTTCTCCATCTTGTTGCTGGGGACACGGCCTCCCTCCTTAACTCAGGTAGACAGGCGTCAGATTGGCCTTCCTCCTGATCGCTGGCAGGCCCCATTTTAGGATGCCAACAAGGAGGGCATCTGTGTGTATGTGTGTGAGAGTGAGAGAGAGAGAGGGAGAGACAGAGACAGAAAAAGAGACTGAGCTAAAAAAGTATGGGACCGCCTTGCCGGCTTTTGGTAACGCAAGCAATCCTCCACAAAACATATGCCTTAATTAAGAAGATAACCAATGTTTTGCCTTCCAGTTGGAGCCACTTGAAACGAGAAATACCATATGGCACAAATACAATGTGGTGAGGCAGGTGCATGGAGAGCCTTTTGTTGAAGGATGTCCTTCAGCATTTGTTGCAAAAATAGAATCCAGCTACAGCCCGGGCCAACACAAGCTACAAGCTGTCATGTAAACATTCAGACAGGATTCTGCTATATTTTTAAAATCTTTTCCCTGCATATGGTCTATTATGCTAAAATATGATCAAGAGGAAAGAGACATAAAAAGGGAAAGAGAGAAGGTGACCTGAAAATACAGATTATCAAGAGCTGATTTGCACTACATATGATGTAAACATAACAAGTCAGATAAAAAAAAAAACTTGGTCAAGTTTGCCACACACTAAAAAAAAGCAAATAAAGACATCGGAGCATGCACCGTTGTATTCAAGATCTCCCAGTGATCAGCTACAGTATCCATGCTTAGCAGACACTTTTGTGCTGTAAGAAGGATGGTATAACAAAAACAGAACAGAATGCTTGAATACTACCATGATACCTACCAAACTACCACCAAACTACCACGACCATAAAGCAAACATAATGCATACGTTCGGTGGCAGTGGCACTGATTTAGAACTGAAGGTTCTTCAGCACTAGTCCACTTCTAGGTGGGGTGTCAGCCTTATTTTCTACAGACTATGGTGTCAACTTACCGAGTAACTGAGGGGATCCATATGATCCATCTATGGAGGCTATGACAGACCAGCCAGGTCCTCAGGGTCCCAAGGGGGCAATACAATTTACCCTGTCAATTTACCATTACCAACTCCTATGCAGACTTTCAACTCACTGAATGCATGACTGATGACTTTTCTATGCAGGCCAATTGATCATCAGTTTGGTGAAGAGAGAGAGAGATGGGCAGTGACGCTGCTTGTTGACACATTTGAAGTCTGTCCTATTTTAGGTACAGGAAGTTCAGAAGATTCAAGGAAGGGCACTGCCCAAGTAAAAGGTCATTCAGAAATCCAAAAGCAAAATCCAATATGTCAAGATTCCAAATACAATGGATCATTATAGGATTTCTAAGATTTCTCATAAGATTCAGATATAAGTCTGACAGGGTTTTGGATTGGATTATTTCCCCCATCTTCCACCATCAACTTCAGTGTGAATGTTATAGTGCTCTAACAATTCTATTGTCCAGGCAGATTCTAGAGATTTGCTCCAAAACAAAGTAATGAGACATAAATGATGTTTTTGCCTAAAATTATGTCGAAAAGAAAATACAATTTGGGGTTATTTGGCGGTGGGGTTTGGTGGTGGGGTTATTAAGTGTGACACTACCCTCTTCTGGTAAAACGGTTCAACTGCAGTAAGAGAAATGATCTCTGAAGGGAACACTGCACCCTGACATCCTGCAACCCTAAACTTATTTAGTCAATTTACTGTATGTATGGACAAGGGGATGGGAAATAAGTATAAATCTGTGTTGGTCTGTCCTGATTATAGAAATTTGTTGTTGACTAATAACAATAATTATCAAATAGTTTATCTAATTGCTGATTCATAAAATGAATTTCCTACACCATGATTGTTCCCCTGCAAATGATGGAATTGTGCAAAATGTTGACTTGACTGTAGAGCAGGACTAAGGAATATTTGTGAATGTCATTTTGATGTACTATATATTCTTATAATTTCTAGGATATAGTAGCAAAAATTATAGAAACAATGAATCACCTTAATTCAGTAAGACCTTAACAAGTGAAAAAATAAGTAATTGACTAATTGATTGATATTTGGCTGAAAAAGTCCTCTTCATTAGTACTTGTGACTTCACAGGGTGAGTAACTGCTCATACTAAAATGATCACTAGTCTTGCTATAACCCAGCACATCGATAATTTGACCTCTAATATGAAATCCCAAATGAGAGATAGATAATTGAATATTGATTTATTGGTCTTATTTATGAACAATGTACAATCACAAAAGGGGAATTAAACATCTTGCTGACCTTCAGTGATCCAATACATCACAGAATCCCCCAGCAACCCTGTAATTATTATAGTGGAAAGAAGAGTAGAAATTAATCTGAAACAAGTCCCATAATCCCCTTCCTGTGATTCGCCACAGCTCCAGCAGATGGTGAAACACATGGAAAGCTGAATGGCACAGACAGCAAACATGAAGATATAAAATGATGAAAGTCAAGAGGAGCAACAGCACAGACATGAAAAACAGAACTAAAGCTCCAGTTAACACTAGTTAATACTTCTGAGTCTGTTCTGTGGCCTGGATCTCTATTTGAGGCTTTTTGTTCATAAGCACCATTTTCGGCAAGAAATGTTACCTGATGTTCATTGATCAATATTTCAAAAACCTTTTTCCTTTTCTGTCATGCAAGCAATCATCTTATTAGAGTAGGTGTCCAATTTCTTATTTGGAATGAGAAATACTTACTTACAATATTTACTTACTTACTTACTTACACTGAATTCTTCGCTGAAGAATTCACTGTGGACAAAGTGAGTCATCATTTAAATTCATTTCCAAAGAACATGTAAGTAAACGTTCTGATGGTTGAGAAACTCTAATTTGATCTTCACGCTCAGTTTCCCCTTCTGCGCTTTTCAAAATCTAACGTTTTCAGACAGTCAATCTTCTAATGCCTCTGGCTTTTACAACGTGAACCAATTTCTGAATTTGCCATGACAGCAGAAATAAAAAATCAAACAATTCAGTCCATAATTAGCTGAGGGAAATAACGTGCTGTATTTTTCAATTAGGTAGAGACAAGACCACTTATAAAGTGAAGATAAAGATAATGAGTGACAGAGAAAACATAAAGTGCTGCAGGGTCTCAAAAATAACAATCTATATGCAATGATTGAGACTTGAGTAGTTAATCAGTGTTCTGAAACACTTTAGTATTAATCCTGCAGCACTTCATAGTAATTCTGCATGATACAGTGCTAGTATATTGTGTTGAACTGAAAGTGAAGGTAACTGAGTATTACTGAAAGCAGAAAGCAGAGAAAAGGCCCATAGTTTGTGTCACATAAAGGTGCACTCATGCTAAAATGTTGAAGTGTAATGCATAATGATTCTATTTAAATCAAGGAATTTGATCTGAAGTGTAAACTGTGCTGTAATACCCCTAACTGACACAAGCAAACTTTCCTACAGTCATCAGAGTGAACTGTGAAAGCCTCTCACGCCACAGAGCCTGCTGTCTGGGTGCAAACGTAGTCCCCTGTGGATTAGATAAGATGCGGATCACAGAGAGAGCATGGGAAAAGGCAAGAGAAAGGCACGGAAAAGAAAGGGAGATGCAAAGGCAATGGAGACAAAGCAAGAGAAAGAGAAAGACCTGGATCACACAGAGGAAACAAGGGAAAAGGCAGGAGAAAGACGGCACATGGAAATACAGAGATCACAGAAGAGCCAGAGCTAAAAATGGCCTTTGAAAAAAAACCTCCTCACCCCACAAGGACCGGCTCGTTGGACACACAAACCCCAATAGATAGCTAAAATGGCACTTTATCTTAGTAAGTATACTTTGCTTTATGTGATAATTGTTGAATGATTGCTAAAATGACAATTGACTCGGTATCTCGGCTGTTGATTATAATTGTAGAGTTACTACAACAAGCATGAGAAAATAAAGAGGAAAGGAGTGTATGTCAGTATGTTCACTTCACTTCATTCCATGGGCAGTCAATCCATATTTTGCAAAATGGTGAGAGCTAAGCCAAATTTTCCATTGTTGTGTTCTTGAAATTTTATATTTAATGTGCACAGAGCACCTCCAGAGCTTCACTTCTGCTGGACATTTGTCTGACGTCGCCTGGAATCTGGCTGGCTTTTAAACACCAGCTTTCCTTTTCCCGCCGTTTTCACCAGAACCGAAGAGAGCTGGTCTCTGGACCCGTTGTTCATTCCTCTCTCTGTTAGACAGACTAGCCTCTTTCTCCTCTCCCCTCAACTGGTTCCTATTCATCTCGTCCATTGCCAAAAAAGTGCTGGAGATTTGCTGCAAATCAATAACACTGGGAATTTACAAGAACACACACTGATAATTACACAGCCCTGCAAATTAAAAATGTGCAAGGCCTGATTTTTAATTTGCAAGGAAGACACTCAACAAACCAACACCCTCAATGCAGAAATACACACATACACAGTTATTCACCTTCAAAGCAGTGCCCTTGTCCTCAAAGTGCACAAAGGCATAGTCCTTAACCTTATTGACCCCAGCTTCTCAAACTGGGAGAAGATATTCTTTAGGTTTTCTGTTGCAGGAGTGGCTAAGTTCTTCACAAACAGCACCTTCAGCTGAGGTCCAAGCATCACTTACATTGGTTAAAGACAGCCACATCTGAGGATCCAAAAAGCATTGCTCAAGTCCTAGATTCAGAAAGGCATCATGTTAACAGAAATGAGGATCTGGGTCTGCCTACTGTGTGTGTGTGTGGCCTGGGCAGCAGGGCGGCGTATAGATCTGGAAGGCCTGGGTTCAATCCCCCATTACAGCAAGCATCTGCTCTCCTAAAGCGTCATTGAGAAAGACACTGAACCCTTGATACTCCATCAGGGATCAATAGTTTATCACACTGAATCTCTTGTGATGATATTAAGACAGCGTTTTCATTCAGCTTTGAATGATCTTCAAGTATTTGTAAATGATTTTCACTTTTACAACAGTTTTTTCAATTATCTTATGGGTATCTATGTTGAATCGTGATATCCTTGTACTGAAGACGATGTCTCACCTTGACCATTATTTCAGGATCTGGCTGATGCACAAGGTCAGCCCACTCCAGGCCTTGGCTGCAAATTTATGGTCTTATTGTACTCAAGGAGACAGGTGGTTGCTCTTTTGCTTGCCATCTGGCTGGGAGTAGAGAATCACATCAGCAATGCCCTCTGGTGGTTAAAGTGGAGAAATGGCTCCTGAACAGTTGTCCTCTCTCCTGTAGTGAGGGAGGGCTAACTTAATCTTAGCCTCAACAAGACCACTGGTTTACTCTTGAACTTTGTTCTTGAATTGAAAAAGGTAGTAATACATCCACAATGCACATTTTAAAAACTGTCTGATCCATTGGTATGCTGTAAAAAAAATTCCATACTTAACATGGACTATTATACAACAGTCCATTTATGTGCCCAAATATTTGAACACAGCAAATGTAGATTCAGTAATCTTGAGTATCTGGATCATGAAGTCAGCAAGATCAGTTTGAGCCTTAATTTCATATAAAGGGATTTGAAAAGTTAATCACAGGGCTGCAGCTGCTTGTACTGCACATGTAGTGTTACTACTTGCAACCAACATGAAAGACAACCATGATACTGCAAGAACAGATTTGAGTATGGATTTTATCAGTTAACTGGTTGTTTTGACACAAAATATATAATTGCAAATAACTTTATTTAACATGAATTTCATTCATCAGACATCGTGAATAAAAAAAAAGTCAATACACTTTCTATAAACATTTATTTCTTTATTGGCCAGAAAAACCCAGCTCAGACAAGGACTCCATATTGTTTGAGAACGTCTGTGTATTTTGCAATCTTGCTTTCCACGTTCTTCTCTGCCTGCTTGGTCAACTTGATTGTGGTCTTTTTCTTGGCATAGCGGAGCTTGGCCTTCTCTTTTCTCTTCTCCTCAAGGGTGGCTGTGATAGCCTGGTACTTCCAGCCGACCTCATGGGCCAGGCGCCCAAGGAGCGCAAACTAAGGAGGAAAGGAAATCAGAAAGATTCAGAATGTTTCAATACAGAAATATAGCAGACATCATGCCATCCGTTACAGGTTGTTCACGATTTATTACAAACAAGATTGATCATATTCCAAACATGTTTGCAGAAATGTGCAAACTCAAGTATTAATGTGTTATAGCTGATATTTCTACTTCACAAATCCACATACACAATGGTGATTTTAGACAGTCATTAAGACTTTGTTTTGGATATTTAATGTGCTTTGCTTAGTGTAATAATATAAGTAACATTTATATTAAGTTCACTGAAAGGTTCACTAAATTTAAAGGCTCCTGCTTGAGGCACAACTTGTCCCTGACCCAACTCAGTAGTCAGATCCGTAAAGTTTTTCTCATCAATAGATGATCAGTTTCGGGATAAAGAGCTCATCACTGTCGAGCAAGAACTGTTGTGGCAGGTCAAATGACAATGCATCTTAACAGATGTTGTCAAAGTTCATCCTTGT
The DNA here is from genome assembly GCA_900323365.1 of Monocentris japonica. Lineage (NCBI taxonomy): Eukaryota > Metazoa > Chordata > Actinopteri > Trachichthyiformes > Monocentridae > Monocentris > Monocentris japonica. The sequence continues at coordinate 68,818 of OOFE01022616.1, read as the reverse complement.
TTGCAAAGCACATTGAAAATCAATTCATGTCAGAAGTTTGAACCTGACCGGGCCCGCCTTAACATTCAACCATTTCCTATAGGCTCACCTTGCGAGTGGGCTTCAGGCGCACAATCTTAAGAGCGGCTGGGACAACCATGCGCTTCCTCTGTGAAAGAGATGCCAAATTAGATCAAGGAAAAAAAAAAAAAAAAAAACAGGTCCAATCATGGAGGGTGTCTCAGATAGAAATTTATTTCAGAGTCAGAACTCAAACAAGGTAGGTAAGGAAAGGTTAACATCATAGACAGCACAGGGTCATAGAGACATTTAAGGACCAGATAGTATCTGTACTTAATGGCCCTTTGTCCTTTTTTATTGACTACTCACCTTGTCGTAGGGTGGGGGGATACCATCAAACACCTTCAGCCTCTCCAGGGCAGCCTGTCCTCTCTTGGTTTTGTGAGGGAGCATGCCTGGTTTGCAGAAAAAGAAAGTTTGAATTCTAGTCAAAGCAAAAGTTTTCAATGCAGATGCAATAGCATGTATTGAAATGCTGTCAACAAAGTTCATTTGCCCAAGCACAACATTTTGTCCCCAACTCAACTCAGTAGTCAGATCCGTAAAGTTTTTATCATCAATAGATGATCAGTTTCGGGATAAAGAGCTCATCACTGTCAAGCAAGGAACAATTTGTGCTAGGTCAAATTGAAGTGCATCTTGCATTTCAAAGATCAACTGTTAAGTTTTGAGCAAAGCCAGAGATCCAATTACTAGACCAGCAGGGCATCCAAGACCCATTTACTCAGAATTCTTACAGACAGCATTGTATTTGAACAATGTTTCTTCAGGGGAAGTGATATCTATCAACAGCATTCAAACTACACTGTCCTAGTGATGAAATCCTAAGACCAGAGTTGGTCTACAATCTCACCTCTGACAGTCCTCCAGAAGATCCTGCTAGGAGCTCTGAAATGGTATGGTCCACGAGAGGGATTGGTATTCATCCTCTTGCGCAGAAAAGACAGGTACTTCACTGTTGAGAACCATGGTAAATAGACCAATTGAAGCATGTGACAACTACTTATGACTGCAGGTAATGGTAAAATGTACATATGATGCTCATGTCTCAGATGGTAGTGCATGTAAAGTATTCTCATGGTCTTTAAACTCAAATTCTTTACTGTGGTAAACATCACTGACACCAAGCAACTCAGCCATAGGGTACAACAAAAAACATACTCACATTTGTTGCGGTAGAAGTTGCCAGAGATGTTTATGCCCTCACATCTCACCACTACTACTTTGTGGCCTGAGAAAAGAAAACACTGTTTAAACAGTTAGACAATACCCATTGATTCTTGTGATGTTCTGTATCCTGTCTCAGATGGTAGTGCATGTGAGTTTTCTCATGGTCGTTAAACTCAAGCAAGGCAGATAGTAATCATCATTGACAGTTTGAGGCAACAGACACTTTATTGATCCCCGGGGGGAAATTCTGGAAATACAGCAGAGTCAAACTCTGCACAATATAAACCCACTGCTACTTAAATTGTTGATGGGGACGCTAGACATGGTTTTCGTTAGTAACGTTGCATAGCTATTGTCGAGCATAATTACGATCTCCCTCTAACAGACAAATTCTATACATACCCAGCAAAACCTGCTTCGCCACGATAGCAGCAAGACGTCCGAGTAGATGTCCCCTGCCATCAAGCAGCAGAACCTGAGGATAGGAGGAATAAAAATATATTTTAAAAAAGGCCACTGACGTAAGATCTTTGACCAGAGGTCTTACTATCGTCGGTGGCATCGACATGCACGGTAGCTAGCCCAGTATTTCTTATCTCGGCTGGTGAGCATTCTCATGGTCGTCTAACTTAAGTTACAACTTGATAATGGGCAACGCTCGAGTTATACGTTACATTTAAAGCATTTTAACCACCATGAGCTTTGTGACAGCACATGGGCAACAGTGATTATTTGCCCGGCATAGTCGTGAGGCATGCTGCCACGTTATCCAACTGTGTTGGAGACTAAAAGTTGATTGGCAATGAAACATGACGCCTGCGTATGTTCTAGGTATCTTCTTTACATAAATGTAAGCTATTAGTTCAATTAATACCATTTTGCATGCTGGCTAGTCAAGCATTATACATGATTGGGCCTGTAACTAACGTTAGCTATGTTAGCTAACGACGTTGGCTTGCTAGGGAGGCTGCCATGATGATGGCATGTCTATTCAACTAAGGCTAGCTGTCCAACATGCCGTGCTTAAAAATAGACTCTAAAACATATACCAAGAAAAACAACGACTACAGTAGGTTGTGCTATAACAACCATCCCCAGTTTAGCGGTAAAAATGTCGATTAGCGTACACTATTAAGCGAATATTAACACAATAATTCTCCAGCAGTAACGCACCTTATTGAACCGGTCCGCCATGATGTGCGAAAAGAAAGATGAACAGGGTTCCCCGCAGTAAAAGGCAGGGGTTTGGCGGAAATGACGACAGTCCTATTTCTTTCTCGTGGGATGTGCAGACTTTAATATATGCATGTTTGATCGCCACCCTTGGATGGGCGGAGGAGCAAGTTCATTTTGCACTGGTGTTAGGAAGAGTTTTTTTTTTTTTTTTTTTAAAAAGGGAAA
>OOFE01022616.1:32574-66167 GCA_900323365.1 Monocentris japonica | reverse complement strand
GAAGAGTTTTTTTTTTTTTTAACAATAACAAGGTGATAATCTCTTGATTCATGAATGGACGTCCGTAGGAAGTCAGAACACAGCTACAGAACAGCGACCCTGGCGCTGGTAAGGAAACGATCAAGGACACTTCAACAGGGTACATACTTTGTGTGGCAGGGGCTTAAACCCACGCCTTCAGGTTGAAGGACGATCTCCCGATTTACTAGGCCTGCTGTTTTTGTAAACTCAGACTATGCTTACATTGAATTAAAAAGTGATGGATGAAAAAAGATTTATATGCTATGTACAATCACTTACATGCCACTCTGTGCGTTTATGTGGACATTTGGCCACTGCTTTACTACTCTAAATGTATGGTTCTAGGAGCAATGTTACCTGACAGTTAATTTTTTTCCATGGATTCATGTAGCTATAATTCATGTTCAAGTTGTATATTCACCTTTTCATATAGAGGGTATCAATGTAGCATTGCCACTTGCATCACACATTTATGCATTGTCCAAGAAGAGGAATTGATAGTGCCATATGGATCAATTTAGAGATAATCTTCACATTTTTCTCCAAGTACAGTATAATGAACCTACAACACAAAAGGTGGAATCTAAAGTTGTAGGACCCACTTCACAGCAACAACAACCATTTCATGAGAAGCAATTGTTTTAATAACTTTCAAGCATTTACAGTACAATCATCCACACATCCATGGCTGGCCCGGTGTGACAGTGCATGCAGTAATCTGAGTAATTACTGAAGTATTTGAAAGGACGATGAGAATCATTGGAACTTTTTGGGAGGTTTCACTCAGTCATCGTGCTTCAGCTTTCTGATCTTTCCCTTGTGGCGGTCAATCTCACGCTGCAGCCGTTCAATCTCCTTCTTGTGGTGGTCAATTTCGTCTTGGTGGTGCTGCTTCAATGCAGCCAGCTGCTCCTGCTCCTTACGCCTGTGTAGATGGAGAGAGAGCAGGGGGTGAGAACAGAGGAGCAAAAGGATTGATAGTGAGAAAAAGGAGGGAGGGACAAGAAAAGGGACAAAGAGACACAGAAAGGGGGAGAAGATAGTATTGGAAGATCAGAAGGAGGAAAACATGGCGTATATATAAATCTTGTTTATCTGACAAGCGTGAGATGAATACAATGAAAGTTGCACAATACAAATCAATACACATTTTGTTGCTGCAAGACAGAAATACATACCTGAAGTACATCTCCTCCTCGGCAGCCTGCTTCTTCCCCAGGGCTCCACCTGCCTCTCTGACAGACCCTCCACCTCCCCCTCCTTTTCCTGCACCTTTGCCCAGCTCACCCATCTGAAACAGACAGGGGGTGAGGGAACAGTCCAAAAGGGGAAAATGCTTGTAAATACATTCAGCAAAACACAATATCTTCCTTACGACACACATTCTTTATTCTGTAGACAATTCCTTGGACACAAATTCTTCAAATTTCTTCTAAGTCCATTTTTTAAGTTAATTTTCCTCTTGGGTCTTGTTATCAAGACGTGGCCATGTGACCTATTTGATACCAAAGATAGAGCAAATTGCAAACAGCGATTTCTCTAACCAGTTGGTCCTGTAAGGCGAGGCTTTTCTGAAGGTCAAGTATAAATGTTACTCAAAAATAAGCGATTTCTCTGTTTCCAATAGAGGTCTTTGGAACAGACCAGAAGCTGTTTGTCTAACAATGCAACAGCTAGCTGCCAGAGGGAACCTAAACATAGCCATACATACAGATGAATTACTTTCTGAATACTTTCCGTGGCCAGGTGACCCTTTCCATTTAAACCGAACTAGAAATGATCGAAAATTATCTCAGCTAATTTATCATAAATAATAGTAGTGTTAAGGTGCATCGAAGGATACTCTAAATCACTTCAACGTCACATCGTTACCCATGCGACATACCAGCAAATATTGTTCATCCACTTGCACAGGCTTTGTCAATTAGGCAAAACCATTAACTCGTTTAAATTGACTTACAGCAGTAACATGGTGCTGTGGCTTAGGAGTCTACATCTATTTTACCTGATGGTCGGATGACATTCTCAACTGTGAGGTGACAAAGCTCCTAACGTTAGCCCGCAAAAACCTCGCCATGTTTACCCGAACTGAAAACACTGACAGTAACGCTTGCCCTTGTCCACAAAAATACGCCACACGGGACTACGCCATTATCTGATTAGGTGACTACATGAACTTGACGTTTGTTTAACAAAAAAACCCCTTGTCAAATAAGAAATGGTATTCCATTATTACATTGCATTTTTTTAAAAATCTGCAATATAAAAATAAGCAGCCCTATGATACCGTGTCAATATGTTGTAAAGGACAAAAAAAATCCCCTTAGGCGTAATGGTACGGTCTCACAATGAACAGCGTGATAGTGCACGCTTAACGTAGGTACTGACCCTTGTGCGCGAGACTACATGCACAAGAAATTTCGGGCCCGGTTGCCGTCCATACGTTTCATTTGATCTGAGAAGAAAATGCTAAGATGGCTTCGTAAATTTTCATTTCAGCTCATAAAGGTTATTGCGTTTTGAAAGTGTCCTTGTCTCTAGACAAATACACACGAATGAAAATAACCACGATTTGAAATTTAAAAAATAAATAAATCACGTACCCTATAATTAAATATAAATCACTATAAATAAATAAAAGCATAAAGCACAACCAATCAGTAAAATAGAAATGCTTTGAATGATTTTATTCAATGCTGCAAAGAAAGTATGGTATGCTCCCCTCTAACACTGACTTGTGTGGTGAAAGGAACTTAGCAGCCCCCTCCCCAAGTCCACTATAAATACTTTGCTTGACAGTAAACTTTGGGCTCACACAGGCCCAAAACCAAGAGAAGAAACTAAGAAAATTACACCATATCAACTTAAAACTCCAAACCACATTAAAGATTTTCTGTGATTCACTTCACATGACATGCTATTCATCAAAGTTACATATGTACAGGACCTGGACCTTTGATCACAAGCAAGTGCATTAGAAAAGAAGAGAAGAAAAGGAGACCCCACCCACCCAATTGAAGTAAAAAAGAAAAGTAAATTATATTATAATGAATTTCCCAACTATTCTGTTTATCTGTTCCATAATGGTGTCCACTATCTGGCCAAAGTCATAGATAATTAGGGGCACTCAAATTTTGACACCATAATAAAGCATCTACATTGCTCAATCTGCCAGACGTGGATTTGAATCCAACTGCATTAACTACTCAGAGCTTGAGCTTGCCTGGGGAAGCATCGCCAAATGAGCAACACTTGCACATCTGGGACAATTCAACAAATTTTAGCCTGTGTATATACAAAAGCATTGTCATTAGTACATAAGAAAAGGGCTGACCACTTTTCATGTCTTTTTTTTAAACACACAACCAATAAAACACACAGTATACTGTAGGATAAACAAGGTTATGTGCTGTTTTTGATAGTTGGAAACCATACTGTCATTATCACCACAACTGGAACAGGTATACTCTCCAAGTAAAAATTTAGGTTTTATAAATGTCAAATTTGTAGGGATACATTTACTTTTTAGAATCAAATAAAATAATCTTAATTAAATAAAACAGGAAGAAATGAAATTGCAAAAACAAAACTATCAGGTTAAACCTTTGCAAAATGTGAGAAAAGCATTTTTATACACACATTGCCCTGATGTACTGCTCTCAAAGCAAGTGCATATCAGGCGTCTCTATACTTGCCTTAAGAAAGAAAGAACAGAGACTTCACTTCAGGCTCAGTAAGATTTTTGAGGCTGCCTTGTGCTGATCTATTTTGGTTTTGTTTGAAACAAGGTTCTAAGCAAAGAGAAACATATTGAAAGTATGTAGCGAAGAAACAGCTAAATCAATATAAAACAAGAAGGGGGAACAGATAGGTAGAAAAAGACCAGGGGACATCACAGGGCCAGGAGTGGTCTGCGGAGACCCTTGGGGGGAGGCAGCGGTCGCTACTCCCCCTTCCAGGCCCGTCAGTCCTGCTTGACGTTGCCCAGTGCTCTGAGGCGCTCCAGGAGTGGAGGGTGGGAGTAGTGCCACATGGAGAACAACCAGTCAGCCACAGGGAAGCCTAAGTTGTCCTTGTTGAGCTTGATGAGGGCAGAGTACAGCTCTGAGGCTTTGCCCATGCCCCGTGCAAAGGCGTCTGCCTGGAACTCAAACCTGCGACTTAGGACTGTCAGACAGAAGGACAAGAGCTGCAAAAATGAGAAAGTATGAAAATTAATTTTGAACATTTTTTTAAAAGTGGGAATTCACAGATTTAATAAGATTACGGGAACTCATTGCCAATTATTGCTTGAAAGGAACAAGGAAAGTATCTCATGAACAACAGGATGCTGCTTCATGACTTTGGATTTATAAGGATGTCTGCACATGGAATATTTGTTGGAGTTTTAAACTGAATGGGATCCTATGAGCAGTGGAAGGTAGTGTGATGCTGAATTGCAAACTGCACAAGATACAGTATGCATTAAACAGCCTAGTTGGGCCTCAAATAGTGAAATGACAAGAGTATTGTATTTGTATTAACCTCCAAACATGGTTATTATGTTTATCTATGGAATACCACGGTCACCTCATTGTATGGCGAGAAGATGAACTGGAAGATAATCATCAAGCCTATTAACGTGGGCTGGCTGTCGTAGAAGCCAAAAGCCAGGAATAGCTCCTTCTGTCCAATCAGAACAGCAAACAGGAAGAAGCACAGGAAGGAATTCATCTGCAGATAGAACAGAGAAAGGTTATCAGCATATTAACCCACATTTGTCATTTGTATACATAACTTGTGCATTTGATCACACATTTCAATATGACTGCTTTTGACTGTAATGGTTTGTCATTGCATTTGATCATTCTGTAATCAGGTCAATTTGTTGCTTTGTTTTGGTATGGCGGGACAATGGTCTATGGTGAGGTAATTCATTAAATCTACCTGACTGATGATGATATTCTTGACAGTGTGGCCAAGCTTCCAGTGGCCCAGCTCATGACCCAGAACCGCAAGGATCTCAGGGTTGTTGCAGCCTTGCTTCTTGTTCTGGACAAAGATTGATGAGAGAACAGAGAGAGCAGTGTTGGTTTACAAAGACAAAAAATACAAAATAAATGAGTATTTAAGTCATGCTTGTTTCTACTTATTTTCTACTTAGGTTGTGCCTGAGAAACTGCCTGAGAAACTGAGGGGGGCTACAGGATGACCTAGTGGTTAGGAAGACCATCATGTAACCCCTCAAGGTCACACAATCCCTTCAACAGCCAGGTCCTCATCATGTGATTCATTTACAAATATGGTGTTGATGCTTTGTATGCCATTGCAATACGAATTTTCATAATGGTCACTCAATTGTTTCACATTGTAACCTTGGGCTTGGCTTTGGTCTCGCTGGGTGTGTCGTCAGTCTCTGCCTGCTCAGGCTGCGGCTCTCCAGACTTATTGAGAGGAGAGTAGTCTTCCAGCAGAGTGTCAAACAGCACAATACGTTTGTTCTTGAAGAACCCATAGAAGTAGGCATTGCTGTGTGACGAACGCTTGGAACCTGGAAAAATCACAGAACTTTTAAGACCTAATCAAGGTCTTCCTCCTACAATATTTATGATTAAATATACTACAGTAGTGTGGCTCCATTTACTAGCACCTTAGGTTTATTATCAGAGCTTTACCTTCTACTACATAAACCTTGGTGAGAGGGAAGCTGATAGACTTGGCCATAGCCTCAATCCCCATCTTCAGCTCTCCCTCTGGCAATGGAGTGAATTTGTCGAACAGGGGAGCAATATAGTCAGCATAGATGGTTACAAGCACCTGAAAACACAGCAGAATAGGAGAAGAAATTATATTATCATGAACTGGTAGTGCCCAAACACCTAGCTAGAGTATAAATACAGAGGCTTGTGAGTTTGTTTGTCTGTCTGTCTGTCTGTCTGTCAGCAGGATGTCGCAAAAACTTAAGAACAGATTTCCATGAAATTTGGTGGACAGATAGGCCTTGGGCCAAGGAACAACTATATTGTTTTTAGCCATAACTAGAAATCAACATTTGTCTTTGGGTGTAAGTTGTATAAGTGTGTTGGCTCTAAAAGTGGCTTGCAGTTGTCATATTGAACAGCTACATAAAAAGCTGGTACGGTGAATATAGCACTAACCAGAGAAACACCCAGAGTAAAGAGCCAGGCATAGATGAAAAAGTAGTCTCCACCAATCTTGATGATGTACAGGAGCAGTGAGGTCACAGGCAGCAGGATGCACTGGGTCACAACAAACTTCTTCACGGCATCCTTAAGGAAGAACCCTAACGTCTAAAGGGAATATCAGACAAAATAATGTGAAAAATACAAATGAAGAGGGAGGGAGGGAAGGAAGGAGAAAAAGTGAGGGGATGTGACAGGACAGTTACAGCTATTCGGACAGTGTACCTGCTGATTAAAGCCATGCTTCTCCTCGATGACAAATGTGTTGTAAATGCTCCAGGGAAGGCCAGTTAGGGCACTGAACAAAGTGGCAAGGGTCAGAAACACAAGGGACTGGGAGATCTCATACGTTGGTCCAAATCCAAAGCGAGCTGTCACAGAACCAGCAACACCCCACAGCAAGGGGATTCCACCAAGGAGCAGGATAAACTAAGATGACAAGAAAGGTTTTAAGCATAAAATCTCAGATATGTGGCCCAAAAATCAAGAATGACCTCGACTATTACAAGCTAGATACAGACATTAACTTCAATAATATCACTTTCACACACACAATCTGGGAATATTATGGTATGCCAATCCGATTCCATCCCATGTAGGAGGCAATTCACATAGAGCTTTGTACACATGAATATACTATGGACTATCTTATAACATTATCAAAAGCAGATGTTTTTACACTATGTGTCCATTCAATGTGGCAGATGACATGATATGCCAGACATGGAGTATATGGGTTAAACCCTGAATGTTCACACTAAGTGGAGCACATTTTGACATGGCTCTTAGACTTGATCTTGATGTCCTGGGTCACTACAGCGGTGGGAAAGGGCTAAGTAGCAACTTTTTAGTCAAATGATCTATGTGAGTCACTCATCTGGTTGTCTTACCGTCCCTTCAGTCTCAGAATAGAGTCCAGACCAAAAGCTGAAGTTGCTCTTATCCAGCTGATAAAGGCGTGATTTCTCAAATGTTTCAGTATCCATGATTTTCCCTAGCTCCTGTGGTACATGTGTGGTTGTCCTGTATATCCTTCTCTGCATGGTTGAAAGAGATCAGGACAATATTAAATCATTATTCATTTATAACAGGCCAACAAGGTACTAGCATGGGGAGCCATGCATACTATTTAGACGTGTTATTGCAAGCTACATATTTCCGACTTATGACAGATTCTTTGTTGCATTCTAACGTTATCAGAGAATCGATAAGAAAATATGACAAGAGTAGGATTCATAATATTAAGTTGGCCTAAAAAGAGAGAAAATTTTACTCTTGGTCTTTCTTGAACAGTTTTGTTGACATTTGTGATCCATTCAGTAACGTTAGTGAACTTACCTCCGTAGCTTTGTCAAGATTTGGCTCCTTTAATTCTAACTTTGGGAAACCTGCCCATCTAGTCACAAGTTTTGACTTAACTGTCGAAGATGTTTTAGGGTTTACTTTTCTATACAAAACTAATTTACAAAGCAACAACTCAGTTTGACACTGCCACTGAGTTGGAGGAGTTTGACACTAACTGACGGTTAACTTACCTGTCTGTAAGCAAGGTATGCCTCCCATAGATACACTGTCCATGAAAATCCCAACACAGCATAAAATATCTGTTTTTCGACCGGGAGGTCAAATATAGTTTCAGTCATCTTTACTCTGTTCTCGGTCTATATTATTCAAGCTGGGTTGGCTAGCTTGACAAGCTAACGCTAGCTAGCTTGACTGGTAGTTCAATGCTAGCAGTTACTAAGCTCCTTCTCTGCGCACACTAACATACGATTTTTAGTTGAATAAAGTGAATTGTTCCCACTTTAAATCGAAAGCCACTGGCTAAAAATAGTAACTCTGAAACATTTGCTCCCAATTTCCATTCCAAAGTCGGGGCTTTTATAATATCGTTCCATTCATGCGAGCTTCAGCTTGTCCGCGGTGTACCAACAAATTCTGTCGTCAATGAAACGAGTGCGACGACTTTTGTTCCGCAGCTGATTTGTTTTCTATTAATTGCGTAGAATCCCGTTGAAATTGTTGGCAGAAGCAACAAAGTAAGACATCCTTTATGAGCAGAGCCTCCTGTAGAAGTTTTGTCTCAAGTTTTGTGTATATTTTGTTAAAACAATTCCTCATTTTTATTCGTGTGATATATCATAGGCTTGAATTGTGTTTGGTTTTCTTCTTTTCACTTGGTAATTGCTTATTTTTTAATGATTGTTTGACGTTTATCAGAGAACCTTTATACTGATAACTAATTATACTGAGTCTGTGATCCTGTGTATTGTAACTCAATGGGAAAACACAACACCAACTCGGTTAAATTTAGGAGTTAGTTTAACTCTGAAACCGTCCGAGCTAAAAAATAATCTTTGCAGTTACAATATGCAAGATATTTGGGTCAAAGCGTCCACCAAATCCACGCCAAGAAGCATAACGTGTTATACGTAGGTATTGCGACCTAGGTGGAACAGCTGTGTCCATATTTATTAAAGTCCAAATTTTCCAAGATAAAAAGGCAAAGGGTTTTGAGGGGGACACAATGTTGATTATACTCTTAGGATACTGTACAAATATCACAAAACTACATTAGTCACGCCGGCATATAAGATTAAAAAAAAACATTAAATGCAATAGTGTTCCTATAGGGGTGTTATAGTGAGTTTTCATTACGGAAAAATCAGTGTCAAAATAACGTGCAAAACAGTTCTTCTGGTGTGGTATTTCAATGGAACGGTGTGGAGCAGTCATTCTAAACAAAGCTTGGCATGGAAATCAGTCTTATTCCTGTTCGCTGCCTACCAAGGAGCTGTAAAGTGAGATGGGAAAACATCTGTATGTGTACTGTATCTTTGGATTGGCACTGTAACTGCATCACACTTATCTTAATCACGAGACTGGCTGTATATTATCTGATTTCAAATACTAGTATATAAAATATGGTAACTACAGAATAAATAAATGTGCACATTATTGTATAAAACAATGCAATTACATATCTTGACCTACATCACTTGCCAACTCTACCTTCTAGGGACTGATACTAGTGTACTGTAAAAAAAAAAAAAAACATATTCCTCTAGTACTTCGCAATGAGGAAATGTTTTCAGTCACATTTTCACACAAGTGAAAGGCATTGCAATAGGCTACTGACCATCAGTTTTTCTTCTAACAATCTGAAAATTTGCACGTTTATCATGATGAATTATGTACATTTGTGACAAGTTCATGAGTTGACAGGAAATGCTATCTGAATACTTTCATACCAGACCTTTAAAAATCAGTCCCATAATGTCAAAATAATAATGTATTTGATGTGTGCCAGTTAAGCTTTTTGAGCTAAATCCTTCAACTCTTCAGTTTGGCATCTTAAAAAAAGAAAAAAAGAAAATCAGCATACTACTAATATTGTTGTGGAGAGAAAAAAAATACTGGGACACAGTTTGTGAAGTTAAAGAAAAAGCCGTTTTCGATAGCAATGTTAAAAGGTGCTGTTTAACTTCCAACAAGCAGTTTACTATTGTTAGTATCTGATGGGAAGAGGTCAGGCAGGGTGGTGGTGCACACAGGTCTCTCCAGGACTACCACAGGTCTGAGGTACTGAAGCTGCTTAATGGCCAGGTCCCCACACCCAGCCAGGGCCTTGTCCAAGATGGACTTCAAGTTTTGGACTGACGTGAAGTCCCCAGTCATGGTAAGAGGCTTCAGCAGTGGGGAATGAGTGCGTTTGCTGCGGGTGTGAGTGATTCCCAATTGGTTGTTCTCCTTGACGGAACAACTGCGTCTGAAGGAGTCCCGCCCTTTAAGCGGCGTCATATCTTCCTCCTTAGGACTGGTCTCTTGTATGAACTTTAGGAATGAGGACTCAAAACCCATAGGCTTATAAGTCGCAATGTCAAAGGGGCGCAGCGAAGGGCAATGAGGCTGGGCATCTGTCAGGTTAGAAGGCTGCTCAGACAGTTCGTTTTTACGTTTCAGCGGCTGGCGAATAAGACGGTTAAGTAAGGCTCCTGATCCGTTCATCATTTTACTACCATCTTTACTGCTTGATGTGTCTTGGAAGCCATCCTCATTAGTAAAGCGTAGTGAAGATGGTGGCGAGAGATCAACAGGAACAGGACTAAGAGGATTTATGTTTTGCCATCTTAGTCTCTCCTCCTGGTTGTGACTGTTCTGTGTTGTGGCAGCTGGCTCTTCAGTGTGCCCACCAGCACTGGGTTCACCATACAGCACATCATCAGCACCAACAAGGATGTTGTTCCGCTCTACAGGTGGCGGCTCCTCTTTTGGGAAGCAGAGTGGATTGTGATCATCCTCATCCAGTGTGTCTGCCTTGATGGAGTGTAAGCTCATGGGAGCGGACTGTCCCCCAGGGTTATCCAGTTCTGCCTGATACTCCATTTTGCGAACCCCTTTAGGCGAACATGCTCCCGTAATGGTTGGCCGGGCTGACTTTCTCTGAATTAGTTCCTCAAGCTGCTCAGCATTGAAAACAAGCTTGTCTTCATTTTTCATGAAATCCTCTCTATACATACGGTGAACCTTTAGGTAGTGACGTTGCATGCTCTGTAAGTACTTGACAACAGAATCGCAGTCCTGAACCATGCAAGGGTAAGCCACACGCAAACAGCGGTCTTGGCACATCTGTAATGCCTCTTCATGAGATCGGTAGGTAAAACCGTCATACTTTTTTTCTGCGTTCTTGTTACTTGACACTTCAGTCTTTTCCTCAATATCCTCCTCCCCAGTTTCCTCAGACTGGGCCGCCATTTCAGACTTGGGACTGAGTTTTAGAGACTGTGTGGTAGGCAAATTGGCTTCTTCTTTCTGAGGATTAGGTGATGTGACTATAAGCTTTTTTTGGCATCCGCTGATTGACTTTTTGTGAGTGCTCTGTAGGCGTAACACAAGTGAATCGTAGTATTCACAGTGACTATACAAAATATGTTTTTTAAGTGCACTAGCATGGTTAAACACTCTCGTACAACCCTCATACTTGCACCGCATTGGCTCTGGTGGCTGACAATGAAATTCACGAGTGTGTCGCACTAAGCTGCTTTTAAGGTGGTAAGAGGCATTACAGTTGGCAAAGTGACATTTGTATTGGGGTTGAGGTTCATCTGAGTGTGGAACAGGCCTTTTCTTTGCGGGCTCCTTTCTGACTTCTGGATTCTCATGCATATCAAAATCTTTTTCCAACAGCAGTTGAGAGCGATTATAATGATGTACAAACTGTAAGTGCCGCACAAGGCCTCCCTGGGTTGAGAAAGCAGCTTCACAGTCTTTAACTACACAATGGAAGGGCTTATTGAATTTAGTTAATATATAGCACAGATTACTTTTGGCTACCAAACGTCTAGTAGTAGTCCTGCCCTGTTGTGAAGTCCCATCCTCGCTTTCTACCTTTTGCTTGTCTTCCTCTCCATTCTCTGCCTCATCCTCTACTTCCTCTTCAGATGGAGAGTGATTGTCAAAGTTTTTTTCATTTTCTCTTCTTATGCTCATCTTTCTACTATGGTACCGCCGCTGCCAGTTGGGGACATCTCTCTTTTGCACTTTAACAGCATTAGTTGTCAAGGGCTGAGATGTAGGCCTATGCTGTGCAGGCTCTGTGACTTTACTCCCCACATGCCGTACAGACGCACAGTTGATTTTCTCCACCAAAGCCTCACTGAGTTTATGCATCTGAATATAGTGGGCCCTCAATACGCTCTTCTCTCTATGACTCTTGGAGCAGAGCTGGCACACATAAGGCTTAAAAGATGTGGTTTTCAAAGAAGTCATCTTTTTGGCCTGTGCTATGGTGCGGCCATGTTTGATGTTGTAGTGACGCAATAAGCTGAAACTCTGTGCAGTCCTGAAGTCGCAACCTTTAAACTCACAGGTATATGGCTTAGCAGTGGCCAACAATTCAACACTGCTTACCTCAGTCACTGATGTTTGATCAGATTTGACTTTCACCCTTTCCTCAGGCAGGTGTAGAGGTCTCTTTTGAAGCAATACAACTGGGGACTTGGCCATGAGTGCCTGGTGAAGGGAGATTTGTGATGTATTAGACTCTGAGATGGATTGAGAGGGCTCACCTGGTCCATTGTGAGAGCATGAGGAATTCAGGTCCAATTTGCTGAGACCAATAAGAATCTCTTTTAGATCATCATTTTCTGCAAGGTCTGAAGAGTTTGTCTCATTGCACTTGAGCTGCAGGGATGGTTTCCTTTCTTTTCCAGCAACCTTAGATGGACATGGAGTTGAGAGCTCATTTTTTCCCTTTTCCTCACTGTTTGGTTCAGTTTTCATCTTTAGCCCTTTGGACTTGGAGCCCCGCTCTTTGTCATGTCTGTGTTCTTTGTTCTCCAACTTCAGGTGCTCTGGGTGGGCACATTTAAGATGTCTCTGGACATCTCTGGCTCTGGAGAAAGTCATGCCACACTTCTCAAAACCACAGGTGAACTTACTTCCATCAAAACACATTGCCACGGAGGTCATTGTTCCCTTGGGCTCCTTGCAGCTTGATGCATGCAAAGAAGAGGCACAACCCATTGAGGAAGAGGTAAGGTTATCACCATTGACCAGCTCCTCTGATATAGTCTTTGAATCATCTGACTTTTTAGGACAGGCTGTCTCTGCAGTAAGTTTCTGTTTAGCCTTCCTCTGAGTCTCAAAGTCACCCTCAGAGAAGGTAATGTTGTGCGTGGATAAATGCTGGATGAATTCCTTTTTGGAAAAGTAGTATTTCTTACATTCAGGGCTAGTGCAGGTAAACGCTGCGTCTCGGAAATGCTGTGCTTCATGGTGATAAATCTGTCCCAAGTCAGAGAAAGTGACATAACAGCCTTTCAGCTCACACTGGTAGTTCAGCTGATAGCCATGGGTCTGTTTGTGTGTGACCAGTTCATTGGAAGTACTAAAATGAGCACCACAACCTGTAACCATGCACGTGTAAGGCTGGTCACCGTAGTGCACTCTTCGATGCTTGCGGTGGTGGTAAGCAGATGCAAAATGGCGTCTACAAAAAATACACTTCTCCCGTTTGTCTCTCATCTCATGAAAATGTTTCACATTCTCATCACCTTTGTGCTCTGCCTTCAAGTGGACATATAAGTACTTGGAATGTTTAAAGGTCTTTGTACAGTGAGTTCCTGGACATGGATACTCATCCCGGTTCTGCAGGTTGAAGTGAATGTCAATGTAATTGAATGTGATATGTTCGTCATCATCCACACGCTTCAAATTTACAGATTTGGCTTGCTGCACAATGTGGTGTAACACATCTGGATCATGTGTGGATTCGTAGTACAGCATTAAGGAAGGGTCAACTGGGATCTCACCTGGCTCAATCTCATCATCCTCATCAATCTGTTTCTGCAAATCATTTCTCTTTTCATACCTTTTATAAAAGTGTGCTGGATTTTGAATATGTTGTTTCATGTGAGGAACAAGCTCTTTTCTTCTCTGAAACCTCTCCAAGCAAACTGGGCAAGGGTGGATGTTGCCTTCTGCATGTCTTTTGGAGTGATAAAGGATTTGTGTTTCAGTAACTGACCTCTTACAAATCTGACAGTAGAACTTATGTTTCTTTGTCTCTGATTCACCTTGAATTTCTGTGGTGTCCTTTTCATCATCATACTGCTTATGACCTCCAATACTGCCATTTAACTTGTTCTGGTGCTCAGATTCTACAGCCTCCACCATTTTTCCTTGTGGTTCATGTTTAACCTTCTCCTGTCTTTCTTCCCCTTCCTCCTCTTCCCCCTCTGACTCCGGCGTCAGCCCTAGAAGGGTGATGCAATGATTCTTTAGAGTTTTCCAGTCCCAGAATTCGGGGTCAAAAGGCCAGTAAGCTTTCAATGCCAGGAACAACTCACAGCGTAGCGAGTTAGGAATAACACCATTTTCCTGGTCATACTTCTGGTCTGGGCGCAAGTAGAGCTCTTCAAGGCAACCAAAGACCTCCTGGCTGGGACCAAGCAAGAACTCTGTGAGTAGGCAGGCACGCAACACCTCAAGGTCATTTGGAAGAAGGCAAGAAACTGTCTTACAGACAGAGATCCTTGTTTCTGAGTCATCCTGCTTTGGAAGCTGGAGGGCTTTAACAGAAAGTTCCACCGATGAAGCTAGTCCCAGTTCTTCTGCCTGAGAAAAGAATGAGATGTTATCAATATGTAGCAGTGCCCCAAGAATCAAATCATCTGTTATGACCATGAAATATTTATAGGGTGTTTTTTTTCATCACGCTCATACTGTTTTACAATCATCTCATTCTGACAATGAGTAGATACAAAACACTTTATTATACTAGAACAGTTCTGTGAATTTCAATGATGCCAGAATGTTGCATGCAAGGCAAAACATGCAATCTCATGAAACACTTGCAAATTCTGCATGGATTTAATTTGAAGCAGTGAAGCATTTTGACTGCTTGAACAAAGTTTTTGCTGGATGCAATACCAATACGTTCTCACCCAGTCAAGGTCACGTTTTCAAAATAAATTAGTCTAATAGAGTGAACTTAGGGAAATGAATGAAATAGCCTATGCATTGGTACTGATAAGCATTATCAATAATGATGTTTGTATCAATACAATCCTATCGATCCAATCGAATCTGTGACTAGGGGTGGGTGGTATACCGGCATACAAGTGTATACCAGGGTAACTTCATGCCATTATGAATTTTCACACTGAATACAATGATGTAATGCGTCTCAGATTTCAGGCTAGATTTCCACATGCCAAAAAGGGCATGGAATCAAATATCCCTGTTAAAAAGCCTTCATAACTAAGCATTTAGTGTACATTTATTTGCCAACTGAAACGTTTCAACCATGAAAAATATTCTCTGGTATGCTTTCCTGCATTTTATTGCATTGCATCTTATGCATTTTATTCGAAGCAGTTGATTGACACCTGCTTGAAAACAATGCACATGCGCTGCACAGTGCCTTCTTCTCCCACTCCTCAAAGGAGTACAATTTGACGGGTGTAATGGGTTCTCTGTAGCCTAAGTTATCATCACAAAAGCCTTTCTAATCAAAAGCATACACTACCATTGACGTTATTTATCATCGTCATTGGCTTTTCTATTTAAATTACCACTTGTCACAGTACAACATGTAGTTTTGGTTAGAGTAAATCTGCAGACCTCATATCAAACATTTGAAGCGGTAAGCAAAGAAAACAATGAAATTGCATGGTAGTTGCAATTTATACTTGAACAAATTGATCAAGGACTTTGGGCTAAAAAGTCTGAATGGCTCCATTTCAGAGCTGCACTATAGCATATTTCTACCTCTGCACTGTAATTGTAGGTAGTTAGTAGAGCTCCCAGAGCCAGAAGGCTAATAATATTCTATGAATTGGCAATTCCTTTTTGTGAGCAATAATATACTATATTAACTTTATTTATATAGTACCTTTCAAGCACAGGGCTAAATTAAAATAAATAAATAAATAACATGTAGGCTATTTCTTGTCACAATCACAATGTTTCAATAAATGAGGCAGTTTATCTGTCTACTAAGAAGCTATAGGCCTACTTCCATTATGGTTCTATGCCCTGCTTGCCTGTTGAAGCCGATTTGTATAGGTCAACACCCTGTTCAACACTGTAAAAGGCTGCAGACTGAAGGGTCGTGTGCAAGTAAACCACGGAGGAAAAGAGGAACTTTGCGGAGTCTGAAATTGAAGTGTTGCACGCATGCGTGAGTTTTCAGAAGCATCAGCACCGGAGTCACAAGAACTGATCAAAGTAAAGTATGGCAAGAAATTATTAACGCTGTCAATGCTTTTTCAGCAGAAACACACACCGTTGTTGAGGTAAAAAAAGAAATGGTTCGACATGAAACTAGATTGCAAAAAAGTATAAGGAGAAGTAGACGCATATTATCAGCCACAGGAGGACGGCAGCGCACTGAGGCGCTTTCCGAGATGGATCAGAGGATCGATCAATAGGAAAGACCTCACTGTCGGGTGTCCAGTCAGCATCAGAGTTGGACACAGATCAAATCCAGGCTGATGGTAGGACTATGTAATTGCATTTGTAAGGCGTCCAGTCCATGTGATCAACCCAAGTCTGATAGTCTTGTATTGTTATGAATGAGGACAGTTCAGCAAATACGCCATTTCAGCCTATTAGGTCTTTTTTTTCTACAAGGCCACTGAAACATCTTGTTGTTGTTGAGGTTTGGCACTACTGTAATTGATTTTTCATAAAGAATAAGCCGTTCTAAGAGCCTTCCCGCATGTTTCCAAACGCAAATAAGTTTTGATCGTACCAACAAACAAATTCAGATACAAACAAAATGATGAATCAGACTATCTTCGTAGAAATGTTTGTACGAACGCTTTACGGTCAAATCTGATCTCACGTACGTTTACATTTTGTGAATGAGGCCCATTGTGAGGACAGGGCTCCACACTAACAGGAAAGGTTAATGAGGCAAAATAGTTAATATTTTTAGGAAACTGTGATAATATAATCTGCATTCAGTTATAATCTTAACTTCACACAGACTTCTTACCAGTAGATGAAATTCAGAAATTTTAAAAAATATATTGTGATACAATATCATTATTGTCCAAAGTGTGGGAAATACTGTGATATGAATCTGACATATTTTGCATTAGGCCCCACAGGTTAAGAAACATTGCACAAAAAAATACTATACTTCATTAACCAGTGCATCAATTCCAATATCAAAAGGGATAATATGGTTGTTTAGGCTCACCTCTGTCCGTATAACACGGACCAGGTAAAGCAAATGGTGGACTGTTTTGGCAATGGCACCTAGCTGAAGGCATCGCTCCAGAAGAGACTCCAAAGAAGGGTCGATTCTCCTCTGAAGCTTACTCCACAACAGTGTCAACTCCCTTTGGGCAAAACAAAGACATAACAATGGGAAAATAATTAAGCAACAAAGAGACATCTAATCTGATTTTCTGAAAACTAATTCAAGATATCCCTTTGGTTCCTGACAATGACTACGCACCAGGAGCAGTAAAGGCTCTGCTGCTGAAGCTGCTGTGTCAGGAAAGTGGTACACAAAATGAAGGCTGTATTCTCCTCCCCCTCTGTCTCCAAGTTGCATGTGATCTCCAGTACATCCTTACAGTCAAGTCTGGATATCTGTTCAAGGAGAAAATACAATGTAGAATGCTTACAAAACAGTAGTGCAGACAATGTATGTATAGATAAAGGAAATGAGAATCAAACCACAGATGAATGCAGAATCACATTTCCCTTCTCAAGCACTCTCACAGCTAGTGTCGGCAATAACCTGTCATTCCAGCCCGCTGTAGATTCCTACCACAGATATCATCACCATATATTATTACCAAAGGCTAACACAAATCACAAAGGTAATATAGAAGTCGGCCCAGGCTTGATAGGAACTAACCTAATGTTGGGGATGGTTTAAATCCTTTACAAATTTAAGTAAAAATGATCACTGGGCAAGAATGCAGGTTTACCAGTGCTTACCCTTTTTGAGAGTCAGACAGACGGATCATTGCCTGACAAATAAAAAAGGTTCTCTTTCATCAATACATAGTCCATGGGTCTCCAATGTAATATGTGCTAATGTACGAAATGCATATCATAAGAGGGATTTTGTGTGTCCAAGGATTTTAGTGGGAATAAAAAGCTTTGCGATTTGCACACTCTCCAGGTCCAACTCAACAAAACAGTTACTACAAGAAACACTGTAATGAACAAGCAGAAGTATTAAAAATGAATACGCAAATACACCAAACATATTAAACATGCAAGATGGAATATTTAGTCTTTTATTTCTAATAAAATGTGTTGAATAAAGTAACTACTTGCAAATATAGGTAACGTGCTTTAGAAGTACACACTCTGTAAAGCATTATAAAGGTCCTACAGGCAAGCACGACAATTTTCATTTGAAATGTTTCACACTAAACTGAAGACATGAAACACTGCAATCATTTTTCATTGGTGCAGTGGGAGAAATAAAGTTAGTGTAAAGCCCACTACAGATCTCAGATGGGCCTTAAAAACTGAACCCCATCGAAAAGCTGCCAAGTGTGCTGAGATCAGATCCCAGCCCTTATCTCTCAAAAAAAATGTTGTTTATTATGTTGTTGTCGGGAAGAGACACAAATGTATGAGAGTATTCAAATACTTTCATTCCAGTTTCTGAAATGCTAGTGAAACTAGTTAAAATTTCTATTCCCAATGGCAACAATGAGGTGTTGTAATACCTCCATGATAGCTTCTTCATTAGGCAGAAGGTGGCAAAGCAGGGAGACATAGGTCTGACGAAAAGTAGCTTGGTTGGAGATACAGCAACATTCAGTGCAAGCCTTGGCCAGGACCACAGCCTTGGCCACCTCTCCCATCTTCTCCAGGTGCTTCACTCGCATCTCCATGAAGCCCTCCCCCTCCAAGCTAATGTATGCATCAACTGGAGAGGTATGAAGGGAAGAGAAAATAGAAACGGAAGGAGAGAGAGAAAGGCAGATAAATAACTGCTAAGTCACTGTCCAATGGGGCAATAAGCAGTAAGTTCAAGTTTGCTGGTGCCATCTCCAAACAACGTAAATATGCTAGCTAGATGCCAACCTTCTTCTGGGTTGGTGGGCTGGCCAGTGAGGAGGGCAGTAAGGACCGGATTGCTCCATGCTCCTCCCTCTCCTGTGATCTGGAGTAGGGCTTGGAGGTCTGTGCTCCCATACTGCAACAAGGTATCGTGGGCAATCTGCAATACACAGTTAGGCAGGAAAAAATAAGATCGGTACAGATAGTAAAACCTGAAAATATGTTTTACATTCAAATGCAATAAACAACTTTTTGTATAGCACCTTTTTAAAATAAGCACCACAAGACCTGAACCAGTGACAAGTGATGTGAAGTGAACTGTAATATCCTGTGTGTACTCACACTTAGTATCAGACCACAAATAACAGGAACTTCCCTAGCAAATACTTGCAAAATGCCATCTAATGCTGAAATGATTTTAAACATCTGCATTACAAAATAGATCTGAAGCTGGCATTTAATTTGCTTAATACTTGAATGCAAAGACAGATGCTCTCTTTAACTGAGTGTGCCTGTATATCTTTTCTACAATGTACATGTTTTGAAGGACATTTGAATAAGGAATATGGCAATGCTAAACAGTAAAGACTGGGTAATGCAAAAAATAGATTATAAAATGTGTTTTCACTGGACTGTGGGCCTTTTCAGCTTTTTGTTCAAAGAAATCTACACAACAATAATATTTACAGACAGAAATACAGTATGTGTTGACTTGACATGTTATAATCGTCTACATATTTTTGAATTCAACTAGTAAGGGATTAAAACAGGAGAATAATTTATCATAGGTCTGACTTCTTTCACTATAAACACTAACTGTTGTAGCTGCAATATAATTACAGTGGTACTCCTGCATACTGTACTGCCCAATGGTTTAGGCTCAACAACTAGATAACAGTGACAAAACATCACTAGCTAAAACTAGCTTTCACAGGAGCACAGTTTCTCAGCCTTGAACCACCCTAGTAGGCTTTTGATAACCCACCCAGATGCACAAGTACTTCAGCTCCCATGTTCAGTGACTTTCCTGACAATATCTGCTGACTTCATTTATTACTGATTTAGCTTTTCTTTATCACTTAAAGTAATGAGCAGCAAGATTCTTGTTTGTCTTGATTTTGGTGACACATTTGGTGATAAGCGGTCATTGCTTTGGTGTTTTCCCAACAATCACTTTGCAACATTTTCACTAGTACTTTGACGTCACTGAACTAACTGCAGCTCCCACACCCCCAAACAAACAAGTGTGGGCTGTTCTCCAAACGTTAGCTAGCAATGGCTCTAACAAACTGCAACTCAATTAAGGAACTGGCCCAAAGCACTAATGAAGACACTTAATGTAGACTACGGCTAATAACGAACAGTAAAACCTACCAGTCTAACAGAAAAAGAGACACCTCAGTTGCTCCTCAGTCCATTCTCATCTTTGAGTGCTTTTCATCTTAGAAAAACAATGCCGATGTTCACTCAACTTTTGGTTCTGAATGAACAATGTTTCTTTTTCCGTGGGTTTTCTGTTAAAGTTTCTGTGGGTACCAGTCTTTTCTTGTATGTTCAGCCGTGGTGAAAATCACTGCTCGTGCTAACTACTGAGTATTCCAAACATACTTCCACATTCCTACCCAATACTGGGTGTTTTGAACAGCAAATGTAAAAGCTTTCATAAAATGGGTTGAGGTTGAATCACTATTGTATGGTATCAATCAGCAATGGAGAGTATCCAAACAGACAGTCGTTCATATGAAAAAGTTGCGGATCATTACTTTAAATCTGCAACCCATCACCAAACTAGTTTTAGTAAAACCAGGTCCTTTACCTGAACAGAGTGGTGGAACTGAACCCAGGCCTCGTATGGGATATCATTTTCAGGCACTGACAGCAACAGTTCAAAACAGCTTCTGCAAGAAAGATGTGTGGAACATCAGACTAGATTTGACTAGAATCAAAAGCAGAGGCTCGACAAGTAAAAAACCCATAAAATGTAACCCACACAAAATATGTAGTGACTGAAAAGAAGACACATTGTAACAATTTTAGTGCATACCATTAGTGATTGTGCTGATGGTACAAGAAAGCATAACATTCTGACTTGTCGAAGGAAGAGCTATATTGTGTGACCATATTAATATTTTGAAAGAGTTAGCCTTACTTTATAATAAACCGTGTGAAATTGGGCTTGCTTACAGATATAATAAACATTGAAGTGATATGAAGTAATCTTTGATAGGCTACACAATCTACAGCCTGCACACTAAACATTTACCACACCATTCCACATCTAGCAGATAAGACAAAAGCAATTTCAAAAATGGACCCACTGACTTCTCAAAAACACAATGACTAAAAATAAAACAGCTCCATAACACAAAGTGCTTAATGTGCATGCAAGACATGCTCGTTTGTGTGCAAAAATCACACACACTCATGTACAGACCATGGACAAACTCTTGGCTTTGGAATACTTATTACTCCCCTTGTTTGTTGTTGTGACCGACTCTTGTGCTTGTGTGTACTGGCAGTGAGTGTGTGTTTCTGACATTGCTGTTGGTGTGACACTTGAGATTCCCTCTGAGATGAATAAAGTATATGTCCTATCATAATGAATCCTATTTGTCAGCACTCACAACGCTAGTCTCTTCAACACAAGGGCCACGCTGTCGGACTCTGCAGTGAGGTGGGACCTGGCAGCAGCAAAGCAGTTTATGGACAGGCAGTAGACCTCCAGAAGAGGCAGACCATGCTCCACAGAGTTCCTGCTCCCGGCATAGTGCATCAGTGCCTATAAACACACACAAGCATGCACACACATTAGAAAATGTAAAGAAAAAGAAAAAAAAACTGATGGAAATATATTGCAAATCCTACAACCATACAAGTGTTAATAAGCATGCTAGATTTTCAACTGTGTGTGTGTAGGCCTGGCAAAGACCTGGGGGAGATGCCAGTCTATACCAGATTGATCCCAGCTGGCACTTTGTCTAGTGTGGCGTTCTCCTGATTGGGCCTAAAGGGAATTGACTGAACAGCCCTATACCTCCAACAGTGAGCGAACATGCACTAAAAAAAAAAAAACTGACTCAAGATATCCATAGAAATCTTTGGACACCAATACAGGTTCATGTACTTTAAATATGACATCAGTAGTAAAATGACACTTTCCCAATAGTTCACATGTTGAATGAGAGCTTAATTCATTATGTGACAGTTACTTCCTCTTTATTATGTCTTCATAAAATTAATCAAAACTAGGAGACATTTTGACAAAAATGAACACCCAACAAATTAAGGTTTTGAGGTACCTTTTAGCAGATACTCACTGCGTTCTAATTTCTTGTCTTGCATCTGCTATGATGCAAATAGTGAATCTAATTTACATTGACATGCTTGGTATGTCAACCGTCGTTAGGCAGAGAGATATTCTGTAAGTTTCCTGCAGCCCTAAAACAGTCTGTCACCTACACCTTCACTGCCTAGTCCACACAGTTGACATTGAACCATCATAGCACTATCAGCATCCCAAGAGCCCCATTTTCCAGATGGCAGGCACCTCGCTGGCTGGTGCCATTCTTGTCTGCAAAGGTACTAAATTAATTCCCTAGTCTAAATATACATGTCTCTCTCTCTCAAGGGGAGCTAAAGATAATGGCTCAACCCTGGAGACTGGCATGGGTGTACTAATGACATCCGGACTGCTTTGACGAGAAAACCAATCCTTGAAAGTGCAATCAACATGTCAATACATTAACACCCAAATTATATGTTTCATGATAGTGCTAAGAGTTAGGAACCAGACAATGTGCCCATATTCCGTAAAATCACCCAGGGTACCATCACCAGGGTGGGAAGTAACAACTGCCACGAATTAAATACTGTTAAATTAGTTTCTCTTCTTCTTTTCTCACCTTCTCTTCTCTACCAGGCATTTCAGTAGATAACCAAGTTTTATTTGAGGGTCCTATTTTGTTTTAAAAAAAAATCTAGCTGTCTTGTGAAAGAGGAAGTATAAAGTGGTCTGGGGGCTTTACCACCCACTGTGGCCCAGTAGCTTCCTGATCTGTCACAGTATCCAAAAAAGTGTGCCTCCCATTCACTGTCAATGGAGCAGCTGGATTTGTCTCTTCATAACATTCAGAGCATCTTATATTGTGGTATATGAAGGTGGAAAATTTGATGATGTTCACAAATCTTTGATGTTAAAGATAAGTGAAATTCAAATGCAAGTGGAGGATTCCACTTTTGATGAGGAAAAAAAAATGACATGGCAGATCGCCAGTCCATTTTAAAAATGAAAATATGCTCAAGTAGTAGGTCGCACAGACTATGTGACACCATCTAATTGAAGGAAATACATTGTGTTTGCATCGGTTGATACCATAATTGGCTACCAATAATAAAACTACTTGCAGGCTATTCCACATACATGCCTTCCAGCTGGATAATTTTGAGATAAACAAAACGAGATGCCGCCCCGCCCCAAACACACATGTATTTCTGCATCTTGTTCCAGCTGTAGCAACATCGTGTACATGTTAAACCTCTATTATACGTTTGATGCATTTCATGCATTGGCTGAAGTAAGGATTAGCTATATCAATAAAACTAAAGCGAGCTGACTGTTCAACTTAAATCTGCAGATGGACAGTAACGTTATATATCACTCAACTGAAAATGTATCATTGGCCTAATGATGATTGCTAAACATGTTTTGAGGTATAAAATACGTGCGTATCTGATTATGAAAGAAAATAGCAATCACATTCTCTATCTGAATAAACAGCGACCCTAAACTCAGTCAGGTAGCGGGCCAGTGGTTTAGTTAGGCCGTCGTAGACTAGCTTGCAGGCTGTGAGGAAAAACAATCCTGTGTACTAAGCTAGGCTAACGTTAGCTTTCGATGGTGCATGTACACATTACCTGACAGAAGTTGTCGCAGTACTCGGTGGAGGATATTGCGGATATTTCTTGTTGCCTGAGTACATCTTCAAAAGCTCTCAATGTGGCTAGCAGTGTTTCCATTGCAACCAGAGTGTCCTCAGCTGTGTCCAGGGCCCGGTTGCTCCATTCGGGCTCTGGTTCGACGTTATTTTCCGCCATCTTCGCTCTCCGCCACGGCGCGTATGCAGTGCAGTCTGATGCCACATTCAAGTGTCGTCGGAATTTTTTTAATTAGTATTCGAACCCCACATGAATGACCTAAGGGAGGAAAATAAGAAAGTGAAATTGTGAATTTCCTGTAATAACCGAGTTTGCGAGATGTGACGTTAAGGGGCCGGAGAGCATGGAAGCCGTGCCAACAAGTCATGGTAAAAGCGATTTTATTATTACTTATTGTAAGTTTATGCAAATTCTGCGTGTTATTTTATGCTGTATGTAACCTTTGGCCAGTTAAAACATCAATCACATGCTTAATTTTCTCTTCTTCATTCTGCTGCTGCTACACTAAGTAGCTCTGTGCAGCTTCATGATCACAATAAAACAACATTTTGTTATTTCTGACCATAGTCACTCGCCTTAAATCGCATTTAAGATTTACGAAAAAGTAAGTACGAATTTACGAGGAGCACATGAAGGCAGCCTGTGACGTGATGTGACCGACCCTGTGTGCGTCTATAAAATATACATTGAATGCAATATTAAAACCTTTTGTGGTCGTAAAATTTTATTTTTTTTGTAAACACAATTTAACTACTGTTTCATATTTTATAAAACGTGTTTTGGAGATGCGTGGCTACTTAGGAAGTTACAAACGTTGGATGTTTGGTTAATTAGAGGGAATATTATTAATATGTTCAACGTTAATTTGGAAACTTTGAAAAACTGTAAACCTTGCCTGACGTTTTCTTTTTTTCTTTTTTCTTTTTTTTGTTGAAAAGTGGTGTTTGGTGCCATCTAGTGGTGTAGAATTGTATAGTTAGCATAATTTCATTGACCCGGAAATAAATCCCTTCTTTTCGGCTACACGTGTGTAAGGTAAGCGAATCCAAAATAGATATATTATCTAAGACTTCTAGAGTCAAAATTCGGTACTTCTGTTTGTTGTCTGGTGTTGCTATTCTGTAAATAGTGCAGACTAATCTAGGATTCAAATTAAACCCCTGTATAGATGCGTTTTTGCTAAATGATATAGCCTGTTGGCTAACAAACCCCATGAACTTGTTTATTCCGCAGACATGATGGCACTAAATATTTCCGTTTAAAACTTTACGTTGGGTAACAACTAGACTTTCCGCGAACTGGGACTCCCCCTTACTTGATACTTAAGTCAGAACGCATTCAGCTAACTTTGTCGCCACTTGTGTTGTTATTTTTGCTCTGTACACATCTTTACTCTCGTGTTCCATTATAATTGAAATTTCCACTTGTTTTACAGCTAACTACAATGGGTAAGTCCAAACAAACAGGAAACCACAAGAGTGACAAAAAGAAGAACATTGCTAAGACATGGAAGACAAAGCGCAGGACCAAGGACTTGGACCAGATCCACTCAGACATGAAGCCCGAAACAGCAGCCAAGCTGCTTAAGCAGGAGGTGGACTATGATGTTACAGGTTGTGCCCAGCACTACTGCTTACATTGCGCGTGAGTGTTTTCTTTAATTGTCTTTATAGTCTAACAGAGCTAATGAACTAGATGAATAAAGAAGCTGACCTCCCTGGACTGACACAATACTGTCCACACAGTACAACACAAACCCAACAATTACACTGCTTTTTCTTCTCTGACCAAACTTCCAATCTGAGGCAAGAGTGGATGTTGCAGAATATCGCTTGCCAGTAATAATGGCAGTTGTGATACAAGCATTGTAAAATACAAGAGCTGTTTCAGCAGCAAATGTAGAGGGTTGGGATATATTTTACCATTAAGATGTGGGGCAAATTCATACCACAAGCACTGTTGATATTCTCAAATATGCTGTTGGATAGCTTTTGAGTGGCTCTTCATATCTTGCAGGAGATATTTTGTCGATATGAGGTCCTTGAAAGAGCACTTCAAAACGAAAGTGCACAAAAAGCGGTAAGATCCCAAATATTTACCTTTCCTGCAGTCACATATAGTTTTCACTTATAACCCATTCAGCCTAATGATGCAATTCCATTCCATATTGTACTGCGACCAAGTAGCCATGTGAGTTTTGGAGCTCATGTCTCTTTCCATTCAGGTTGAAACAGCTCAGAGAGGAACCCTATACTCAGGCAGAGGCAGACAGAGCAGCAGGAATGGGTTCCTACATCCCCCCCAAAACTGTTGAAGTGAAGACACAACCTATGGAAGACGACATGGACTGAGAACCGTCCACCTTAACTGATGGACTTATAACAATAACAGAGGCAATAACAAATTGGACAATGCTACTGCTACATGTTTCTTGCTGTCATTGGTGCCCATTTCTTCATAGCTGATGCATCATTAATTGCTTTTTGTGACATAACATCTGTCTTGGCACCCAAACAGGATGTAACTTGATGTTAGGCCTCTGTCTATGACCACAATCAGGAAAACATTGACTTACATTGGACATTGTAATGTATATGTAAATATGGCGTATGTGTAGAGAACTGTGTGAAATTTGCACAGATGCTAATAAACTAAAAGGAAATGGATCGGAGGCTATCCATTCTCGAGCATATACATCTTTATGCTATGTAGCAGGTTGCCCCTGTGGCTCCCAGAATCCCCCCCCCAGAGATCAATAAAGTATATCTATCTATCTATCTATCTAGTGAGACTACTTCAACTGGAGGACTTTGGTTCAAGGCCCTGTGTTGGTGACATTCTGATAATGGAGCAATTGGGATTTTAAAATGATTGTGACAAATTTATGACATCTGAACTGGGCTTCTGTATGAATGACCCTGGATTATGGCAGAAAGGATGGCAACATCCAATCCTGTGTATTGGTAAATGTTTAATGTTTAAAAAAAAAATATTAATCCTTGAATTAAAACCCTAAATAGTTGGCCCAGCTTAAACAAAGCCCTCACTTCTATCGATGCATTACTGGTAGCTTTTGGGTAAAAGAGAGGCACACATTCTAATGGCAAGACTCTTTGGCAGAATAACATGTGATTATGGTCAGTGACTAACAAAGCAGACATTCCAGGGATAAAGTGTGTCTGTCTCTTTAAGATTGGTTACAGTGCCAGCTCCCAACGATTGTCAAGTCAGCTAGAATAACACATAGTTAAGAACATTCAAAGCTTTCAAAATAAAACCCTTATTGGCGAACGCGTGTTGCAGTAGTTGTTTGAGTAATGATGACGCTTTTAATTTGGAGGCAAATTGCTACATTTCCGGTGTTCTGGCTAGCTCTGTCTCTTGGTGCAGCTCAGCCCTCATCCCTATGGTTGTAGATTTGTCGTGTGTATAGGAAAGCTGTGCTGATAACAGTTCACAGCTGTTGCCAACCAGTGCAGCGGGGCGGAAAGACGCGGGGTCCAGATAGCGGATAAAAGTCCTCGGTAAATCTTAGCGTTACTTTAAGAACAAAATTTACCCGAGGGGGCTACTACCGGTAGCCTGTTTGGACCTTATCCGATGGCCATGTCCTCGTTTAAATAGCTGTAGCGGAGGACGAGGATGGCCGCGGACGTGGATAAAATAATCCCCGAGGACGAGAGTAAATCGACCTCGCAGAACGGGCATCAGAATCTGGCATCTTCAAGCGATGGGCTTCCTTCTGGCAGCAGCGCGGGGTCCTGGATGTCCAGAGGGGTCTGGACACTGTTAATGGTCGCCGTTGTGCCCGTCTTCGCTTTTGGGATCAAGTATTATCAAGATGCCCAGCTCCTCAAACGTCATGTGAGACCCACATCTGTATATTACGTGGTCGATAGGGTAGCGTTAGAAACCTGCTGATACGTTTATTTTGAAAAGCCTTTAAGGGAACAATTTTGTAAGGTCAACGTTTACTCCCAAAATCCCCATTTAACGTTTCTTAAGATGAATGTCAAATGCAAAAGCCCAAACGAATCGAAAATCACTAATATTCGAATAGGGACTTAGATTATGTCTGTGGTACTCAATAGTGAGTTTATACTGACCCCATTGTACATTATATGACCTATTATAGCACTATACTATTCCTAATAGGGACGTTTTGCTGTGATAGTTGTATAAAATCCTTCTAAAATCTGCTGTAGGTTTGCTATAGTTCTTTCTTGTCATGGTGTATTCCGACTAATTGAATTACTGCCTTTATATAAGTTACTCTTTGGATATTTTTCAAAGTGTCAGACAGATACTCTGCCAAGCACTTTGCCACGTAATGTCAATCCAGAAAAAACACCACCTCTGCAACGTTTTTTTTTTCACCTCAAGGTGTTTTATTAGGGGGTTGGGTGTCTGGCCCAGTGGGCGAAACTCAGCCCCCTGATGAAATCCACATTTGTTCGGCTTCAGTAGGTCTCCTAACTTGGTCCCTCCTTCCCTCCATTGTGCAAGCTCTAGTAGGCACGCATTTACTGTCCGTCTGGCTCTGAGGAAGGGTGGTCTCACAAAACTGCACGTTAGGAATCTGGCCTGTGGGCTGATCTTTATCCAAACAGGCCATGTAGGATCACTCCACAGACACTTAAGGAAAAATACTATATTCATGCTGTAATACTATTGAGAAGGATATCATACAAACATCACTTTAAGAATCATGCAGCAACAATAGGTAAAAACAATATACCACAGTAAATCCTAGAAGGTGGAAATAAAAACAATACTATAAAGTACAATACGGTCACTATAAACACACCATTGAGTATCACATACACACTATAAGTCACTATAGGACTATTATTGTGATTTCTATTTTTTAGGGGCCATAGATTTCAGATTTCAGTTTTCAATCACTACTCCTCTGAGGTGCTTCCTCATCTACTCACATTCTCTCTGCTGTTCACCATTCAAATTGCCTCACTCTATTGCATTTTGATAAGATCCTTCTGGCAGATTTTCCAGTGTACCTGCAGTCCCTCTGTGTTTTTGTCATCCATTTCATTACGTTTTGTCAGGTTCCCCAAAGATTTGCATTTGGCTTTCTACTTTACTATAATAATATGACTGTTAGCTGTCCCAGTTTTGATGTAGCACATGCCATTGAAATTCTCTGGGGCATGTGAAATGACAATAAGGATCAGCCTTCTGTATGTCTTCCTCCAATAGGAAGAGAGTGTAAAGACTCTGGGTGCAGAGGGGCTCTTTCTCTTCTCCTCCTTAGACACAGACCATGACCTGTATCTCAGTCCTGAGGAGTTTAAACCTATCGCTGAGAAACTCACAGGTATGACACATTCAATACATTTCTTTCTCTGTCTCTCTTTCCCATTTATGCTTTGCCTCGTCCACTCTCACTAAGTAAAGCTCACTCATGCTCACGTAACATTTATTTGCGGTCCCTTAAATTGCGCCCTGCAGGGATTGCACCTCCAGTGGAGTTTGAGGAGGAAGTGGCCCATGACCCTAATGGAGAGACTCTGACCTTGGAGGCCATAATGCAGCCTCTGCTGCTTGACACCATGACAAAAAGCAAGGACGGGTTCCTTGGGGTAAGACAAGTCCATGCCACCCAGGCTGCCTTCATACAGTAGAATGTGTGCTCGTGTCCTTTTCTCTTCTACTGCAGTCAGTAGCTATACAATGACACTTTTGCTAATCACACATTGTCAAGAATAGTCCTGCAATACACCACACAGGAATGAAAAGGAGTTGCCTGCTGTTTAGGCAGTGACCTACTACTGTAGACTGCTTGGTGATATCTCCCACAAAAATACAGTGCCTTTTCATAACTTGCTTTTCTCAATATATTAAGTTGATTCACAGAACAAATTGTTTCTAAAAAGAAGTCGTGATATTGACAAAAGCCATTGCATAGATGACTATCTGTATTTGTCGTTCAAGACCTAGGGTAGTATTTCTCAAATGGTGGTTTACAACCCAAAAGTGGGTTAAAGGACTGCCTTGGAAAGGTCACAGCTCAGCCACAGAAGCCATGAACGTCTACAGTGCAATGTAATGTGGCTGTTGTGTGACAAATTGTCACCCCATCTCAGTGATTTCTCAACTTTTGTAGATTATCACCACAGCAGGATAACTGAGGTTATTACAATTAACGTCTAAAATTATTCTCCATGGTTTGGGTCAATTCTGTCAATTTAATTGATTCAAAATGTGCAATGAAACCATAATTGAACTAGTAATGACAGAGCAGAACATTCAGTTATTTCATCATAGATTGAATACCAAGATACATTTTATGACAAAAGGATTTAAAGTTTTGATGAAGGGATCCTTTGTGAGTTGGTTATATTGAGAGTGAAATGATTCCATCCCTCGGTTTCTGCCTTCTCCTCTTCCAGGTTACCCACAGCTCACTGAGTGGCCTGCAGTCATGGAAGAGCCCAGCAGTACCTTCCTCTACCTTCTCTGCCAGCCAGTTCAGGGTCTTCTTGCCCCCAAAGAACAAGGTTGAAGTGGGAGACACCTGGTGGGTGATTCCTAGTGAGCTCAACATCTTCACAGGGTACCTACCCAACAATCGTTACCACCCTCCCACACCAAAGGGCAAAGAGGTATCTCATAAACTCACTGCTCTTTAATGCTTTGCTATGGCATGACTGACATCCATAACCTGATAGATCTTCTTCCCCCACAGGTTCTCATCCACTCCTTGCTGAGTATGTTCCACCCTCGGCCCTTCATCAAATCTCGCTTCGCTCCTCAGGGAACAGTGGCCTGCATTCGTGCCAGCAACGACTTTTATTATGACATTTTCTTCAGGTGAGGAGCAAGTCAGGAGGAGACTTCTCCCACAGAGACTTCCCTATACACACTGAAGGCACAATGCCATTGTAACACACGTGTTCAAGTATAAATGTCTGCAATGAGAATGACGACTTAAAGTGTATTATTACAACTTCCCAATACCTCAAAGACCTCAAAACGTCAAAATAACACTCTGACCAAGCAGAACAGGCCGTATTCTAACAGTACATCCATTTCTTCATTAGACAGACTTTCATGGCATCTGGCAGCACTGTGCAAGCAACAAACTACCTGACTACTCACTCTGTTCATCTCTGCAGGATTCATGCAGAATTCCAGCTGAATGACGTTCCAGACTTTCCCTTCTGGTTCACCCCAGGCCAGTTCACTGGTAATGTTGTCCTCTCCAGGGATGCATCCCATGTCCGCCACTTCCACCTCTATGTCCCCAATGACAGGTTAGTATATACACACATACCATACGCCCCCAACTCAGTATAGTGTTGTCATTTACTGTAGTTCTAGTGTGTCTTGGTCATGGTCTCCCAGGTCTCTGAATGTGGACATGGAGTGGCTGTATGGGGCCAGTGAGAGCAGCAACATGGAGGTGGACATTGGTTACCTGCCACAGGTACGGTACCACACATTTCTGCTTTCATACAAAGGAAGGAAGCAAGGAATGAATGGCTGGCATCAACTTATTTATTTATAGTTAAAGTATGTGATATGCCATCTGTCTCTGTGTGCAATTACCTAACATTTGCCCTTGCATTTGAAGCTTTTTTTGTGACCATCAAAGCAGCTGAAAGCAATCTGTACATTAACTATAAAGTGTTATTAATTTATATTTATGTGATATTGTATTATGCTGATGCTATGTTTGCTAGTGCATGCTATTATTTTACTGATATTAATGGCTTATGTAGGTGTAGACCCAAACGTGGGTTGCAGGAGGACCCCAAAATATTCTAATGCAATTGATATCTTAAGCCAAACCTCTTAAGTTAGTAAGTACCAGAAAAGTAAAAATGGGTGAATAAAATATACTATGGCTTGTAGGTTATTAGCCTAAAAGGGTCAAATTTGATTGATGACATAAAAAAAAAAAAAAAAATAGTTCTGGCTTATGTGATGCTTTCTTTGCCACACATGTATGAGCAATTGTTTGTAATGCTATTCATGTGTGTTCACAGTTAGAGCTGCAGTCCACAAGCCCATCCACTCCCTCCTTCATCCAGGATGAGGAGGGCAACATCATTGACAGTCGAGGCGAAGGCAGTGACCCCATCCAATTTGTCTTTGAGGACATCCACTGGACCTCAGAGATCAGCCACCAGGAGGCCGCTCGCCGCCTGGAGGTCACTTTCTACCCCTTTAAGAAGGTACATGTCCACAACACGTGGACAACAAGTGTTTACTCATCAACCCATCCCAGTTGCTGTTTTATGTATATGCATGTGAAGCATTTAGTCATGACGTTCCTGGCCTAAACACAACTGTTGCTGCCTCTCGCTCTCAGGATCCCGCCCACCAAATCAATGTCAGCCACGATCACGTTTTCATTTCATTTTAGGCGGTGGAGCGTGGCTGACAGCAATTCAGGGAGCTGCATCCAGGAAAGGCTCTCACTGGTGTTTCCTGTTGTTCCCATTTTCACAATGCATGTTGCTTTGTGTGCCCGAGCAGCGACGTGAAGTTTCATTAATGCCTTGCATTGTGCTTATCCATAGGTGTCCTACCTGCCTTTTTCTGAAGCCTTTGAGCGAGCACAAGCAGAGAATAAGCTAGTGCACTCCATTCTGCTTTGGGGAGCATTAGATGACCAATCCTGCTGAGGTGAGATAATATTGCATAGCCTTATACACTGTCACTGACATCTGACGAAACAAGAATTTGGAAAAGTTATGAGATACTTTTTGCTTAATGATTTTAGTATGTATGGAGCCAAGATCATTGAAGGTAACAATTACAAACTTTACTTTATATAGGACTAATCTAAAAGTAAAGTTCTTTAAACTGTTTCAAAGGAAGGCATAAAACAAGACTAGTAAAATAAATGTTCAAGAGAAACTAAGTGAAAAGAAATAGTTAAAATCAGATTTTAAAGAAACCCGCCAAGATTAAAAATGTGTAAAATCAAAACAATTACATAAAAGCAAATCTATTAAAAACGTCTTTTAGGAAGTGATTTAAAAGACTATACTGAATTAGCCTGCCTCACTTCCTCAGGTTCCACAATCTGGGAGCCCTGGTGGCAAAAGCACAGTCTCCTTTAGTCTTCAATCTAGACTGAAAAAAGTCAAGTTAGTACAAAAATCACTACGTTTTTGGCCATTGGTTTTGTGCTGCAGGATAGACTACAAAGATCCTTTAGAACAACAACATAACAGTATCTTCCTAATCCCTGAAATTTACCTTTCCAAATTGAATTGTACATTCCTGTCTGCTTTTTGGGCTTGAATATTTCATCTTTGTCTCCCAATCCCTCCCCTGTAGGTTCGGGGCGAACTCTCCGGGAGACAGTCCTGGAAAGTTCGCCCGTCCTGGCCCTGCTCAACCAGAGCTTCATTAGCAGCTGGTCACTGGTCAAAGAGCTGGAGGACATGCAGGTGAGCGGCCATGACAGTACAATACAC
Organism: Monocentris japonica; assembly: GCA_900323365.1. Lineage (NCBI taxonomy): Eukaryota > Metazoa > Chordata > Actinopteri > Trachichthyiformes > Monocentridae > Monocentris > Monocentris japonica. The sequence continues at coordinate 33,031 of OOFE01022616.1, read as the reverse complement.
CATAACAACATAACTCCCTCCGTGTACGGTTGTCATGTTCAATCCTAATGCATATTGGAGTTAATGTCATTGTTGCCTCATTTATCAGGCTGATGAGCAGAACCCTGTGTTGAGTGAAAAGGCCCGCCTACACTTGGAGAAGTACAACTTCCCAGTGGAGATGATGGTGGCACTGCCCAACGGTACTATTGTAAGTAGCTTCCTCTTCTATCCCCCTACAATGCATTAACCATCCAGGGCAAGGTTCTCAATAAATCCTGTCGAATCAAATACATGTTGACGAAATATTGCAATCTAAAAATGAGCCTGCTCCAGTAACGTTTTAGTTTAAATTACCCTTTAGCCTCGGTTTACCATGGTCTCGTCTATCACTCAAAGACCTGATCAATTCCAGTTGAGAACAGGGTTCCTATTCAGGTCTGGGAAGTCTTGAAAAGTTTGGAAAGGTTTGGAAAGA
>OOFE01022616.1:20102-32554 GCA_900323365.1 Monocentris japonica | reverse complement strand
TTTGGAAAGAACCACTTGTTCAGTCCCAGAATACATGCACATTTCACATTTTATGTTACGTCACTTCTGATAGTTGTTCTGAAATAATGTGATATGGTCTAATTGATAGTCATATCACCCAAACTTTAGGTCCACCACATCAATGCCAACTACTTCCTCGACCAGACAGCCATGAAACCAGAAGAGGAAGGAACCACTTTCAACTTCTCTGGGGGGTTTGAGGACCCCTCCACTTCCACTTACATCAGCTTTCTCAAGGAGTGTTTGGAGAAAGCCAAGGAGTACCTAGCACAGTAGTGTGTGTGTGTGTGTGTGTATGTGTATGTGTAATAGAGAGACTGAGAGACTAAATTGGAGGAAATGGTAGCAATTCCTCTGGATAATGGTCAAAGATAATGAAAAAAACCCTCCAACTTGTGTGGGGATGTTTTTCCAAGTGCGTTGGCAGCTGAAAAAAATGTTTTTGCCTTCTCCCTGTTCCGTTTTTTTCTATTTCTTAATATTTATTTGGGCCTCTCACCTGCTCGGCAATGAAGTTTTCTACATTTAGTTTAAATATACAGTATTTTTTATTATGACTAACATTACAAGTAAATGATCTAAGGTAAAATGACAGTTTCTCTGCAAAGCTAATTTTACTGTTATTGTCAATACAGTATATTTTGATGTAGTACAAATGCCATGCACACTGAGCAGCAACAAATATCTTAACACATTTTAGATCTGGTCTATCTGCTTGTAGTTGATTACATTTTCTGTAATATTTAGATTGAGGTCTGCCAGGTCATTCTTAATCAATCCTGTTCCCATGACAAAAAATGATTGCATCATAACGCACCATAACATTCCATATCTCTTTTTGTATATCACAATGTTGTGTGTGCAATATTTAAAGACTGAACCATAGTGGACTTATGTTTGTGACCGCTGCTGAGCATGCCTGGAGATGGGGCTGGTGCTGTTGTTGCCTGCAGTGGAGCTTCAGCAGTTTGTGAAGTCTTTGTCTGAAAGCTTTCTATGAGCTGGGCAAAGTCTGATGTTATTGCTGAGGCCGCTGGAGGGAACACCCTTCTCTGTCCCAGGGGACAAAAGCAGCAGGTAAGAAAAAAAAAACTGCATTGAGGTACATAAAAGGCATAATTTAGTTGTTTTCTTGTATTTTAAGCGTGAAACCAAATGTTGAGTTCTTTGTAGATTTTCCATTTTTGGGAAGTTGCCTGCACGGCAATTAAAATGTGACCACACCAAAGAAAATCTTGTTATATTTACAGTAGCTAGCTTGTAGCTAGACTAGCTGCTAAGCATAATTAACTGGAATTTGTTACTTGTAATTGTGTTGATAGTTATTTTCATGTCACTCAACAGAACCAAATGGTCATATCTTTGCCAAATGTTTTGCTTCCCTGAACTGAAAAGCACATGCAGTCATGTAATTTTGAAGAGATCCCTGAAAAGTTCCAAGGAAAGGAAAAAATATGTTTGACAATCTAAAACCACTATTAGTTGAAGCTTTTCAAAAGCCATGCCTTGTTCATGCACATCATCTTTCATTATCCCCTTCTCAACAAGTGCAGAAGGAGTTTACTCATGTCAGGTCCTAAGTTCTGTTTTGACTAGGGAGCCAGGAGAGAAGATACCAAGGATCAAGGACACTCATTTGAAATTCATTCATTAAAGATGAACATTTGGTAAATGAGAGGAAAACAGTAACTTCAGTCTGAATGTGACTTTTTTTTGAAAAGCCTTGCAGCTTTAAGGTTATACTTGGCCTTGTTGGTTTGATATTATCATCTGCTTGCTTGGAGCCTTTGGGGGACCACGTCATTATTACATGAAAGTGCAATTCTTTTTGCACATGGTGAAATAAAACGCTTTATTATCAATTAAATTGTGTTCTATTTTACAACATCAAGAGGAACGGTGATTGAGAAAATTGAGAGTTGTGCTAGTGGGCTGTGCACATGCAGATAGGCTTTCAGAAGTGAAATTCATGATTCATTCATTGCCTTTACCCCATTATTCCTATTCAGGGCCACAGGGGCTGGAACCCTGGAGCCACCAGTCCATCACATCTTTCAAATAGAAAGACAGTCACTCATATTTATATCGAAGGGCAATTCACAGTCTTCAGTCCGCCTGACTTGCATGTCTTTGGAATGTGGGAGGAAACCCACACAAAACACAGGTAGAACATGCAAACTCCACTAGCCACTAAGCCAATGTGCCACCCCCAATCCACTGAAGACTAATGTGTATTTCTCCACAAGCCATCAGCATCAACTTGATCTTACACCTTCAAGACAAAGGGCAGGGGACATACAATACCAATGAAGACCATATATACCATAATGTTGGTATATACAGGTATATGGTATACCATAATGTTCACATACCTACTAGCCTAAGCGGTAAGATACCTGTATATGGGGTGAAGTTGCCTTTACTGAATCGCAATACAGAGCAAGCTGCAACCTCTGTCTGAGACCTGCACCCCTTTTCATTCAAAAATGAGGATTTAAAGAATCCATGATTGCAGATTAATTCAGCTCTGCTCAGTTCAGTACAGCTTAGTTTGGCTGCCAAACCCACAGGAATGAGTCAACCACGAAACAGTCCACCACTAGAACCCACTGCGACATGGAGTTGTCCAAGTTCAGATTCATTTCAGTGCAGTTCAGTTGGCTCAAATCCACAGGACTTAATTGCACACATAAATGCAACAATTTGTGGTTGTTTTTTTTTTTTTACTTAGAAGTTATCATCTAATGAATGAGCAGCTGTGTGTGTTTTTGCTCAGTGATGAACACTGTCTTGATCAGAAGAGATGAGACGACTAATGTAGAGAGAAGGTCACGCAGTCTCCTCAGCAGAATGTCCACACCTCCAGTTCCATGACCCGGAAGTCGTCGGTTTCAGAGAGGCAGCAGTTATTGAAAGTGTGACAGGGGCTGCTCCGGCCCAAATACAGAGCCTCATCTACCCACAGACCAAAGTGACCGCTGGGAAATGGAGAGAGAGAGAAGTGGAGGAAAAGAAAGTGAGGGAGAACTCTTGTTTTCAAATGGTTGGTTCAAATCATCTATCACTGTTTTTTTTTATTTTGTGTCTTTATAAAGAGAAAATGTCACAGAAAACATCTAATTAGAGATCAGGCAAAAAAAAGTGCATTATTTTATTATATCATTTGTGAGGGAATATACATTACCTGCCTCCACCAATGGCAAAGGAATCCATGTCTCCCTTAATGAAAAAGGAGTTCTCTCCAGTCCATCTGAAGCACTGCAGACAGAAATGGCAGGGACAGAATCACCACAAAATCTTGCCATATTTTTTTAAGTCACAATTAAATGAAAAATGGTTCATTTCATCTTGTTAGCTAATTCCCCATGCGATAATATACAGCCGTTTAACAATATAACAATACAAAAAATGTATGTTCTTATATTTTTATACCAAAACCCCATTACTTTTCCTCCCAGGTATTTTTTTGTGGTTGCTTCATCACGTACCAGTAAGGCTTACATAACAATTCCAACTATTAATACATCACAGATTCCCCCTTCGTCCCTCCCATCATGAGAAACTCCCCCACCTCCCACCTTTTCTCCCTAATGCATACTGCGATCACATCGGTTTACACGGTCAGCCGCTTTATTCCCTTTTTAGCACAATCAATTGAGGAAGTGGATTTTCTTCAAATTTCAAATAGTGAAAAATCTTTGGCATGAAACAACTCATATGCAATGATATATAGCTTTACAGCCTAGAGTAAAATTTATAATTGAAACCAGTCATTTCAATTATGACTTTCTGACATTTGAACCTTATACAAAATTCAAAATTGGTGATGCTTTTGTGAGTGCTTAATATGGGTTATGAAATATATGAAACCAGCAGAGCTAGCTGGTTCCCCAGAGGACATGTTTAATTTGGCTTACCTTGAAGCGAGGATGCAACATGAAGAGAAAAGTTTCTCCTGTGCCGTAGAATGTCTCACTGAGCCTCAGTGGGTGGGACAGGAAGCTCCCAAACATCTGTAGGGACAAATCCCAAAACAGCAACGATAAGTAAATATAGCAATCTAATCTAAAGATCACTTGGGATTTTTGAGCCCAATTCACCACCTGACTTAAAATAAAAAAACATTACAACATGAATTATTGAAATTAGAGATGACATGTACGGTATGTTTTTACCTGATCAAGTGTATCCTTGATGACAATGAGCACAGGAGAGTCTGTGTCACTGAGTTTGCGGTAGAGGGACTTGAGGCTGAAGCCGTGGCGGGACGTGCTGTAAGCCAGCATCCAGGTATGGCTGACCATCCTGGGAGGCAGCTCCATACATAGCTGGGAAGAGAGGAAAGGAGGGTAAGGCAGAAAATGAACAAAGGGAGCAAAAAAGTGAAGGGGTGCCACAGGAGAAGTGGGAGGTGAATAAGGACAAAGTGGTTGAGAAGAAGAGAGAGGGAGAAAAAGAGGAATTGAAGAGCATGAGGAACAAGGAAACAGACCAGCAATAAAGTTGAGGTACAAGAAGTGTGAAAGGGAACAGTACCAGACACAAACGCAACAAACATAATTGGGAAGCACAGGAGGTCGGGCCAAAGTTCAACATGCACAACCTGCACAAATTCTTGCGTAAGCCCATTCTGAGGCAGCCTGAGAGTCAAATATGATGTGTTTAGATTTCCTTGTGTGCATGACAATCTGAGATGCCCATGTGTGCATTTGTGTCTGCTCACCTGTGTGCCTGTGTACATAAGTGACACATATGTAGCCTACTATCTGTGTGTAAACTCACAATCCTGTCACTCACCTGTCTGACATGTGAAGCTTCTAAAATGTGGCTCTGCTCCACAATCTCCTTTAGTCCTTCGGGTTCTCTGTCAATGACCAGGGTTGGCTTGTCACCACTCTCCTCCATCAACACCATCTAAAACAAATCTTTATTTATTTACCAAGCCACTTTGTTCAAGTAGTTCAAGTAGTTACTGATGCATGACAACCCATTTTCTCTGTCATCGAGATTTAAACCCTACCGTCCATCAATTAGTGGCAACTGTAAATGATATTTGCCCTGAGGTGGGTGTGTTCACGAACAAAATACTCCCAATGCACCTCCATTATTTCTACTAATGTGCAAGTGGAAACATAGCATATGGCCTTGCCAGTTACTCTCAAATAGTTTTTACTGCAAGACCAGAATGAACCCACTCACCTCCCAGTCTTCCCCTGAGCGGCGGTGCCTCTGGAATACATCTTCCTCGTCATCCTCCTCCTCTCTGTCCTCAATCAGTACAAACTCCTCTTCATCACCTTCTGCCGCTCCCTCCTCCTCTCCTCCCTCAAGTATACACAAGTATGGGCGACAGTGGCTAAGGTAGGCATACAGCTCGTCCGAGCTACAGGGTGAAAAAAACCCAGATATTCAGAAATGACAAACAACCCCTTTAGTTACGTCAACACAGTGAGAAACTAGAAACTAGTAATGGACTCTGTGAAAGACACGACGCTGCCTTGGCTGTGGTCGGGGTAATGTTAGTGATAAGCTTTGATACGTTTTTTTACAATGCACATCTACACCATGACCCCTCTGTACATACAGTATGTATGTCCTTCTGTAGACTTGTTAACGTGAATACGATGCACATTTGTAAATCATGTTTATTACTATAAACTCACATTTCTGTTTTGCTATATCCCTTTCAGTATTACATACTGAATATATTCTATTTCATACTGTATACATATTGATCTTTTCTATATCTTTATATGTTTACTACATATTGATATTTTTATATTTCACAATGTTATGTTTATAAATATTTATATTCAAATATATAGCACATATTTCATATTGACTAATTCATATTTAAGTGAGCAAACAAGATTGTTAGTAACATATGTAAGTAAATCCATACATGCAAGTAATCCATACTCTTTCCCCATATTTCTCACTCTCACAGTCTACTTCTATGTGTTGGACTTATCAGCTGTATACATTTATAAAGTTATACAACCCCACAACCCCAATTGTTTATATTCAATTTAATTGTTTTTAGTGTTTTTATTGCTTGGTTTCTATTCAGTTTTTGTGCTTATATTTTATTTTTGTGCTTTAAGTGTATTTTTTTCCTATCCCATTACTTTTGCTGTTATAATGATCCAATTTCCCCACAGGGATCAATAAAGTTTCATCTTACATCTTACATCTTATCTTATTATAAAACAGCAATTATGTTAGCAAACAAATTTTTTTCTAAATAACTTGATAGAAACTGAGTTTATATCCTATTATGTCTGTCAATGATGGTAGTTCTAACCTATAATGTAATATAATTACAATTTGAATTATGTGGAAGAATGAACAATCCAGTCTCTAGCATTATGTCTATGTTACTGTACCTCTCCTGTGAGAGCGCTAGCCAGGCATCCCTTCTGGGTAAGGTTTTGGCTGCCCCCAGCTGAAGGCCTCCAACACCTTTTTTCTTTCCTGCAGACAACTGGACCCGCAGCCGGACAAATATCAGACCCCCAGGACTACCTGATGATGGTCTACGAGGCACTGAAAAGTAAAGAGAGAGAAAGGGGCAACTTATTGTAAAGAAAATGTGAACAAAAAAGTATATATGTATAAAGATTTGTAAGTAATTCATATTCCCACCTGCAGTCTGATTCTTCACATAAGACCTCTCTGTATCATTTGTGTTCAGTGACTCCATCTTCACTTTATTCCCCGCATCTTGTCCTCCACAACAGAAGGTGGCAGCACTGCTCAGGACCGCCACTCCCACGGCCCCTACAGATTGCTCCACCAGTTCTTCCAGTGGGCTGCTATTCAGCTCCCTCTCAGCCTTTGCCATGTCTCTGCTCTCTGCCCCCTCATTCTCTAAAATCTCCTTGGTCAGGCTCAGAGCCAGACTGGATTGCAACGTTAATGGAGCTGCTGACAGCAGAGCTGGGGCTGCCTCTCCCTTGTGGTTAGGGAAGCTGCCCTCTGGACTCTTGGCAGTTTTAGACTTAATTTTCTTTCCTTTTGTCCTTGAAAGGTGAAAAAATATGCTTGTGTTGCAATTACATGTGTGACTTTTCATGTAATGTAAATGCATGCAAGTGTGTGGGTGTGTGTGTGCACCAACTCTGTTAAGTAATTTAGTAACAGTAAATCAATGCTGACCTGTGCTGGGAGGAGTTGAAACGAACATGTGTGATGTCTGAGAAGAAGGAGACAGATGCCAGACAGTCAACGGAGCATGACAGGAGGTACTCTTCACAGCCATGTTCCTTCACCAGAGGATGGGTCTTACATGGATCAAAGAAAATCTTATTAGAAGTCACCAGCAAGATACCTGACACCACACCCTGGGAGAGGGAGAGAGGGAGAGAGGGAGAAAGAGAGAGAGAGAGAGCGAAAGAGAGAGATTATGTTACTGATGAGTCCATTAGCCTACAGATGTCGACTGGTGTAGAAAATTCAGCTAATGTATGTATGCCAACTAAACAGTAGTGCTGGTATCACTATCAGTAGGCTTTTGGGGACTGCAGGTATTTGTCTATATAGAAGGCTGCTTTCCTCTTTTTTTCTAAAAAATAAATTAGCAGCACAAAATGTTCACCCCACCCACCTTGCGGTCAGTGATGTAGCGACAGACCAGTTTGAGGTATGGTATGGCCTCTGGCCCCTCCCCCTTACAGCACTCTGATGGGAGAGCCAATAGGCACAGCTGTCCATCAGGCATTGGTACCGCCTCCACATCCTGTCAGAATCATATCAAAATGGTACTGCAGTAGCACATATTATGTAACACAGATATACCGTAAGTGTCAGTCTTAACAATGAAATGTGTCTTATGATATTGTCACAATAAAGAATACAGCCTTGTAATCCAACAGAAAAGGAAGGCTCGAAAAGGAAGGCTAGCAAAGAAATACACCCCAGGCTCTCTCCATTGCCTTTCTAATCCAATTTCTACGTGCTTGTGTCTAAAGCATCTGCAATGTGGAAAAAAAGATAGAATCATAACAGCTGCTTGCACTGAATTTCCATTCTTAAAATGTTTATATAAGTGGGCCCACAAACAACTTAAAAGTAAAGCTTTCAAGTCAGTCATTACATTTCTATAATGTAGCTCTTACACAACTTTCTAGTCTCACAGACCTTGACGCATGCTTAAGTGTTTTCTCTTGAGCAACGTATATCTATATGGCAGTGCTGACTACATAACTTTGAAAAGAACAGAGCAGTTACTTAAGAAACAATCAATGATTGCCATTAACCAGTTAAGAGTTTTTCCAAACCTGCATTGACTCTCACTCTATTGAGCAATGCATTTTGTGCAGCTACATAAGTATATTTGTGAGGCTGACTCATACCGACCCCACAGTGAAAATGACTTTTTGAGCTTTTAAAGGATGTTCTTAAACATGCGGTACTCCAAGGAGATGATATAGGCCAAAAACAAAATAATACTTCTAAGGTTTCTGCATGCAAAACAGGGCAACACGCCCGCCCGACCACTTCGCTCTGCTGCCTCGAGGCAACTGGTTGCCCCGTCGCTCAAAGGCCCCTGCGGCTGATCTACACAGTCACGGCTCATCTCTCTCCTGGCCCCACAGTGGTGGAATGAACTCCCCGCTGATGTCAGGACAGTAGAGTCGCTGCCCATCTTTCGCCGCAGGCTGAAAACCCACCTCTTCAAGAAACACTACCCTGACCCTTCCTCTTAGCACCTGCTTTTTGTTTCACTTACTTGTCTTAGCACTAGCTTATATGCTTATATGCTTTGTCTTAGCTCTCTTTTTTTTGCTTCACTTATTTGTCTTATCTATTTCAATAAAAAGTAGGTAGCGAACTTATTGCACTTTTACCTTAGCACTGGTTCTGCTCTTGGATGCTTGTTTAGAAAGGAAATGCACTTACAATTTCTGGTGACTAGTAGTTCTTTTGCCTACCTATGTTGAATGCACTTATTGTAAGTCACTTTGGACAAAAGCATCTGCTAAATGCCTGTAATGTAATGTAATTTACAGCCAGTGTGGTGATAAAATCTTTGTTTTTTATTGTCCCCTTTTCAAATACTATTTTTTTTATTATTATTTTAATTATTTATTAAGCATTTGGCTAGCCTTGCACTCGTATTCTGTATTTCTTTCATGCACCATGAACTGAGCCATTTCATTTCAACTTCCATTTCATGGGGTCTTGAATGGGCCAAATGCTATTGCGGTATGTCCTTTAAAACTAGTTTGACCTGTGCTATAGAAAACAGTCAATATTACTTCCCCCAAAACAAGGAAACACTCCGTTATCTTGCTTTTAAGTGTAATTATATACACAAAAATTAAACACAAAATTAAAGCTGTCTCTTCTGAGTCTGTTGCAGTACAGTGAGTAAGGGCAGTTTTTTGCTTCTTACCAGTAGTTTGTCGTATTCTGCATCTGGTGAAGGGGAGTGGGGTTGAGCAGGGAGTGTGGGAGAAGAGTCTGGATCAGCCTCCAACTCTGGTTGCAGCCTTAGTTTAGGAGCAATGTCTAAGTTCATTTCTGGTAGTGGAGATCCTTGAATGATGGAGGTCTTCTTTCCCTTCAGAACAAGCAGCTGATTCAAAATGGAAGCCATAACTAGAGAATATCGTCTCTCACTGACATAAATAACACACTGACAGGAATAACTAGTTCCTCTTTCTACAGGCCTGCATGATCCACTTCTTATTGTTTGTGGTTGTCTTAGGTCAGCCCGACACATGAAGGTTGTGGATTCTCAGTTGGATGAATGTTTTTTAACCAATTGTTTTAAGATACAATATGAAAGTTTTTTGACATTAAAATAACAATAAACAAAAATAATATACATTAGTCAGTCTGTCTGGGACCCTGTGTGTACATGCCTCAACCCATTTGCCTGAAATTGGCTTTTAAATGATGGCGTTTTGGGGCATACACCTTATCCTCTGGGTATGGCCAGTGGTGAGCAGGGTTGTGGCTATATTTCTGCAGATTGCCTGCTTTCACAGTCTGCTTCTTTCATCGTCTGTGGTGGCTTTACGGATACTGGTTATACTGGATACTGGATTCTGTTTCAGCTCATTAAAGTGAGTGACAAGTGTTGGGGTGGGGACTCAACTGAGGGGGAGGAGGTTGGGACTAACAATACACTTCCTTCCTCAAGGCAAAAAGTTGCATAATGTAGCTTCAAGTCATACAGCAGAGGCAAAGGAGCAGCAACACATACAAGACTTCTATGTCATCCAAAATGTCCATTGAGAAACCAAGGAAAAAAGGAAAATGACATTGTGACAAGACAAAATTACAGCTATGTGACACGCATTTTGAGAGTATAATTTCAGTGTGTTTTTATCCTTTTACACATTTAACTACTACTATACGTGCACCAGATGGCACGTGACATAATCCAGTAAGTAGCTAGCATCTAATTACAAATGACTCTTACCTCTTTAGGGATGCAGGTAGAGGACAAGGAGGACAGATTTGAAGAAGAGTAGGAGGAACTCTGGTTCATTTTGTCTGTGTCTGTAGAAGATATACTGCTGCTGTTGAACTGAGAGGTGATGCTGAACACTGTGTCCCCAGGGAGGCCCTAGAACAGAAATACACAAATACCAAAAGCTCTGAATGGAAAGCGATACTTTCATTTCACTGCACATCCTGTATGCGTATGTGACAAATAAAGTTCTTGACTTGACTTGACTATATTCAATATTAAGGAGCTTTAAGATCTAACGGGTAGTCTCATGTCACTGTGCCCTAAAATCCCCACTGCCATCCGTTGTGTAACTCTAGCAATGTGCCTCCACTCAGAATCATATGCGCCATCCATATGGATCTTACCCTATGTGTAAAATATCTTTTGTTGTTCACAAGTCAAATTTTCAAACTTCAAGAGTTAAAACTGAGAGGCAAGCAGCAGTCCCATAACTGAGTGTCATCTACTGACAGATGGGTCCATTGACCTACATTCCTGGCGCCTGACAGATGACTTGGCTGTAGGAATTCTGCTTGTTTGTGTGTGTATTTGCATGTTCTGTGTGTATATATGTACGTATTTGGATGCATGTGATTTTCTAAAACACTGTTTAAAACCAATCTGAGACAAACTGGCTTGACACCACATGAAACTGCAACTTAGCCATATTGCCCCCTCAAACATTTAGGACTATAGATATGCAGGCCCTGTTTCTTTAATATTTTCAATACCAGTCAATATTCATCTCCCTATACCCAATATTCACTATGGCTCAGTGTTTTTAACAATGAACGGATACCTGCAATCAGGTTATCATTACATTTCAGTCATTTAGCAGACACTTTTATCCACCATGTGGGGATTGAACCCACAACCATGAGACTGAGTGTCATGCTCTACTGACTGAGCTGTCTGGGCCAGACTCCGCAGATCCCTGCTGTACCATTCTACCAACGATGTGCTTCTGAATGGAAAATTTCAGGAGCTCAAGAGTTACATAGTTAAAAATGTTCATCCTTACTTTTAATCTCAAGTTGCACATGTGCTCCTTTTTCAATTTTAAAGGTAGCATGAATTTATTCTTTGTAACATGCTACTAAAATGGTAGAAACCTCTGGGTCATCATCATACACACATACATACATAAAAGTAATTTGGAAAACGCAAAAATCAGACTTTAGCACTTGGTTATAAGCACAAATGCAACTTCCAGATCCATGATAATGTACAGGCTACCATGGGTGGACAGAAATATCAGCACTTCTTACGTCTTCCTTTTTTTTAATGCCATGCTATACAGCTCAGCGGCAACAGCAACAATATTAGAAACATGCCAAATACCTTAGAATAGACATTCCTCCTACTGTATACACTGTAGAGGCTCTGAAACAGACCCTGTATTCCCATGGTGTCGGAGAATGGATGTGGCCACTCTGATCCTCAGACACAGCTCTTCTCTGAACCTTGGACACGGTTTATCAAACTCTTGTAAGACCATAAATTACTTGTTGCATCTGTGTCGGGTGTAGCAAGCTATTATCTCATCAGTTTTTTCAGGCAGTGTTTGTTTTAGCCATATTTTAGCCCTCTATATATAAATTTGTCTTGAATTTGATTCCCATGGTTGCACTAGCATACCTATACATTCCATATACATACTATATGACAGATATGAGATGAGATGTAGCAGAACATCCTTGTCTGCCACTTCCCACAATCATTCCCTTACCTGCTCCAACTGCTAGTGTTGCTCAATGCACCCAGAAGCAATAATGTCAAATAAAAAGTGGGTTGTGGCTTTCTGCGGAAAAGTCATTTGACTAACCCTGCTGCTTGTTCTGTCATCTGACGCTCCACTCCGTTCCCCTTGCTTCACTGTGGTGTTGTTCAGCTCCCATGAAGTCCCTGTGAAGAAATTGGTCATCTTTTTCTTTCTCGTCAAAATATCAGCTGCCTGACCCCCCCC
>OOFE01022616.1:0-18464 GCA_900323365.1 Monocentris japonica | reverse complement strand
CATCATAGGGCTCACATCCCTCTGGGCCCGAGTGAACTGTGATCTCTAAAAAAGGCAGTATCAGTAGGCCTAGCCATATACTGCACCCTTCATGAGCTCGTTCTCTGTTATATGATTCAGTAATGATCATACATGAGTGCGATCATTATCGTGGAGGAAGTGAGAATTTTGACGAAATTTAGGAATGGCATGTCGAGTCTGCTGTGGTAGAAAAAAATACAGCAGCAGCTCACTAGTGATTAAGAATTTAGAGACAGTAAGGTTAAACAGTACCTGAATGTGTGTGTCTCACAACTGACCTGTCTCAGAGATTGCCTGGGGATGAAGGCGGGTGGCGACCATATGAGCGCTTCTTCATATTGCAGTGTTATGATATCACTGCAGACAACAGTTACAAGTTCCATATTCAAGCTCCGCCCATTTCTTAAAGGGCCAGTGCTTCGATCAAAGACTCCGAGTCTAACTGTCAATGTCAAGATAGCTCCCTTCCTGTACCAGGCTATGGAAAGCCTTGCTCGCTAAACCGGAACAGCACACATTATCTGAAATGAGGATATTTAAGAATAGTCCGTTAGTAAGATAACTAGTTATGGAATACAGCAGATACTTTGAGCAGCTTCACTCAGGAATACTAATTATTTACAACAATACATCACCATACCACGCATCCAAGAAACAGGAGGACCTACTAAACTAAATTTTTTTTTTTTTTACTATTTAAAGACACGGCTATCTATCACAACGCTATCTGTAGCCCTAGACATTTTAGATTTCGCTAATCAATAAGAAAAGGTATTGTCTTCCTAATGGCTTTTAAGCGAAGGCGGGAGTAGGCAACATTGAAACTTCTCGCTTTTTTCGTGTGCTTCGATCACTGATGGGCAGTGATTGAAACTGAAAGGCCGAAGCGAACAAGCACAGACAACGGCTCACATGACCAGAAATGTTTTCAGAAACATCTGTTGCGTACTGTTTGACGAGCCGCCGAGTGCATATAGAACACACACTGCGGAAGATAATACTGCAAGTGTTTTATTCCCTATAAAGCAGAGGGAAACACATGAGTAACAACGACAGCAGCAAACACTTCCTTTTATGCACACCAGCCACCTATCTCTATGAAAAAATAATTCAATAAAACAAAATGGTACGCAACCTATGTCACTGTATCGCATTGAATACCCCCTGCCAATATGTGGCGCTCTTAAATACACACATGAACTCTATTGGTTGGGGAGATATCACGTGTTAGACTCCAATCAATCAGACGACAGAAAGGGAGGAAAAGGGTTCCGGCCTAAAAACGACAACACAACTCAAGTCTGAAAGACGAAAAGGAGAACGTATTTCTCTGAGAGAATCTTACAGTTGAGATTTTTCCAGATACAGCATAATTTACCGTAAGTTGTGTGCAAGTGAAAATCTTAACATTTTGTGAACATTGGCGAAATGCACTGAAAAAAAACCCGTTATAATATAAAGCTAAGGGTCAACCCAAGGACCGTTAGCATGAGCGCTGAATGATGCTGCTAAAGCTAACTGTTGGTTCCGGTGTGTTGGCATTGCCGACTAAAGAAGTGGTAGATCTATCTACGAGTTGCTCAGCTAAAATTAGTTAGTTGTCGTTTAACATGTTATGTCATTAGCGTTAGTCAAGCCAGCTTGGTTGTGCTAAGTTCTCACAGTGAATTCCTAGCGTTCGCGGGTTAGAGTAGAGCTAAATTCCCTGGCTAACGTGATATTTAACATGTTATAGCTGCCACAGCGGGATGATGTCGACAGTTTACTAACTAAGATTGTATTCATGCAGTGGGGGAAATTGCACATTGCATAAATGTTTCCTGTTTTTCTCTATATCGCTCTCAACAGATGCTGTGAGACTTGACTGAGCTGTACAGAAGACTTGGTATTCGATTGCCATGACTTTTGTCTACTGAATCACCCGCATCTTCGGCCACTATTGGCACCCGGCAGAGGTGTGCATGAGACTGACCCTTCACCATGGAAACAGAAGCAGTAAGTCTAAAGAAGTCTAGCTGTTTATACTGACTACCCCACTTTAACCAGTGTGGATCAACTTTTTTGTCGAGACTAACGACATGATTTTCAAACTATTCAGGAAGTTATCCCTATTTGGCAGAACAAGCCTCATGGATCCACCCGTAGCGTTGTGAGAAGAATAGGTTCCACTCTTCCACTGAAACCTCCACAAAGGGCATGTTTTGAGGTAAATATCATATCCCCTATAAAGGCCTATATATATTGACAAACTTTTTTAGTGACTATGTTTCTGTATTATTGGCATGACAATAACTGTTAATCAATCTTGAAGCTGTATCATGACAAGCAGTCCCCCACTCCTTGTGTATTAGGAACTACCAGGCCTGCCCCCTCTTAGGCCTATGGATGGCCCCATGGTTCCTACCTTGGCTGACATAGCCTGGATTGCTGCAGATGAGGAAGAGACATATGCCAGAGTGCGGTAAGAACGCAGTCCGGGCCTGAGTGAAGGTCACTATCATTATGGTATTGTGACAAATCTCGGACCAGTCTAAACTGAGGGAAGTTCACACAGCTGATAAGTCCTTTACAAATGAGCTGGCAGCCAGGCACTCCTGTTGCCCGATAATATTCTCTTCTGCACTCAGCCCTCTGTATTCCACAAATATGTTAAATCAATCACCGAGTGTGAGCCCTTTAATTGGTGTTATATTAGAACATTTTTGGGTTGCTGCTCAATCACTATTAATCACTTACTCCGCTTCTGTTTTCAGGAGTGACACACGTCCACTGAGACATGAATGGCGGCCCACGCCCCTCCTGGTACTCCACAGGAACTCATCTGTACCCAACTTTCGCCGTGAGGGCAAGAAAGTGGAGGGGCTGAGGAAGCCTGGTGTGACTGCGCTGAACCGCACTACTGCCCTGCAGGATGAGCTTAGTAGACTCCGTGCACAGATTGCCAAGATAGTGGCAAGCGACTCCGGTAGGTAACCCAAGTGGGAATGGCACAGTTGTGCCTTATTTTCTGTGAAGTCTACAGCATATAGCATGAATTTAAAATCCATGTTGGATCATGATTAAATACCAGGGTTGGGACCTGGGACTGGTACCAATGTGGAAATGCCTTGGAATTACTCCAAATTATGAGACTGACATAAAATAAAGTTGAGATTCTCCTTGAGTCAATCAGTTGTATTGTGCAGCAAGTAGTGATGATGTATTTCCACACTGTGCCATTACGACACTAGATGGTACCATGGCGGACCATAACTAGTGCCGTAAATTTTGGCTTAGCTTTACTAGGGTGGATATTTAATAGGGCTGCATGATATGAGGAAAATATGATTTGCATGATATGCAATATGGGATAACGTTGTTCAATATTGCGATAAAACGATATGACTTGGAATAAATAAACAGATATTCAAGTGTACACAGTTCTAATGTATTTTTGCTGTGGTATACTGCTAAAATAGACCCAGACAATGAATAGCCTATGCCTACTGAATTAAACATGAAAAAAAATATTTCCAACATCCTTTTATTGAACAAATGGTATATGTTTCAGTTTATATTACTGTTTTTAGCATAGAATGATAGCATTGGTATTGTAGTAGTGTAGCATTAGAAATGGTTATAAATTATGCTTTTAATTGGTTTGGCCAATAGCTACTTGAAATTAAGATCATTAAAATGTGAGTAGGTCAACTTGTTAAACATATCCTGTTATAGTGATCATGGGGATAATAAAATGTTGTTTTTTTGTGTTACCAACAAAATCTGATTTCTTAAAAAAAAAACTACCATGAGAAGAATTGGCCTTGAGAATAGAATAGATTTTAGTTGTAATCAGAATTGATAAAACGGTCATATCCACAACTACTAAGCACTCACTTTAGGGAAGACATAAGAATTTGGACACTATTACATCCTTTGGAGAACTGGGTGATTCTGCTCAATTGTATTTAAAGTAAATATACAGACTTCCTCGGTTCTGCATGGCAGTGATTCTTTTGTTGCCAAGTCTGCCGCTCTGATTCTCCTAAAGCGCTTTGGTACTAAGATGTGTTGGCATCAAATGTAGGTCAGTGCCTAAAGATAATCTCTGGTTCAGTGTTTGTTTGGCCTTAACACATTAGACATTTTAACCTGCAAGTCACAAGAAAGTGACATGTCGTCACATGTATTTTTTTTCCCAAATTATTTTGAAACACTTGTTCTGATATGGTCTGAAGATGGAATAAGAAAAGCTCCAACTTTGGGGTTTAAAAAAAACACGTCCAAGCTATGTTTCCACTGCGGACTGAAGTTAACAAATGCTGTAAAGAAAAAATGGATAAAATTTACTATATTCAATTGACTCAGCCATGGCACTTAGTTAGTACTGACTGGGGAAGACCTACTGAAAACACACTAGCATACTCATGCTTCAGACTCTCACCACTCAAGTCAAGTCAAGAACTTTATTTGGAGGCGCTTGCCTGACCGCAGCAGCTGAAACAGTCCATTGTTGGGGTGGTGAGGATCCTTCATGATCCCACAGGCTCTGGTTCTGCACCTCCTGGTGTATAGGTCCTGCAGGGAGGGAAGTGTAGTTCAGCCGAACTACTGCATAGCCCTCTTATCCTGAGCAGAGCTGTTGCCAAACAAGGCAGTGATGCTCCCTGTCAGGATGCTCTCTACAGCTCCAGAGTAGAAGGACTGAAGCATCCTCAGGGAGACTCTGAATTTCTTCAGCTGCCTGAGGTGGTAAAGGCGCTGCCTTGCTTTCCTCACCAGGGTGTCTGTTTGTGTTGTCCATGTCAGGTCCTCTGTGATGTGGACTCCCAGGTATTTGTAACTGCTCACCCTCTCCACAGTAGTCCCAGTAATCTGCAGTGGTGTGTATGTCCTCTGTTGTTGTGCTCTCCTAAAGTCCACAATCAGCTCCTTGGTTTTGGTGACATTCATGAAGAGGCTGTTGTCCTGGCACCAGAGTGACAGGTCAGCCACTTCCTCCAGGTAGGCCTTCTCATTGTTGTTGGAGATCAGGCCCACCACCACTGTGTCATCCGCAAACTTAATAATGGAGTTGGAGCTGAACCTGGCCACACAGTCATGTGTGTACAGGGAGTACAGTAGGGGGCTGAGGACGCAACCCTGGGGGGATCCTGTGTTCAGGGTGAGGGGGTTGAAGGTGTTTCCTCCAACATTGTCCCAGTCAAACTTTTATAAATCACTAATTTCTCTCCCTTGCTCTTTTTGTCTTGTTCAGGTTCCAATCCCATGACCCCTGATCTGCTGTCCCCTGATGACACTAGTATGAGCTTTTCCATGGCGCCTTTTGAGACTACGTCCTACCAGCCTGCAGCCACAGCTGCTGCTTCCTTCGTCATCAGTGACGTCACAGAGGAGGAGGAAGAAGAGGAGGAGGAAGATGAGGAAGATGCGGTCTCTGTGGTGTCAGAGCTGGTCCCTGACCCTCTGCCGCCTGTCTCCATGACGGCATCAGCAACCTTTGATCTGGATAGACCCAGCATGGACTTCCGGGAGGCAGAAGAGGACACGGTGTCACTGTCCAAGTCCACTAGTTTTGCTGACGTCATGGATATCTTGAAGGACATGAATCGCATGAAGATGAGTAAGGACAGGTATGGGATGTCAGTGGCCCAAGTGCCTCATAGCTCATTGTCTCTTTGCTATTTCCTCATGGCTGTGCTTAAAAGAATGTTCCTTATTGATCACTTTCTCCATGCACATTTTTATATGTAATTAAAATGATATTGTGGTGCCTCTGATGAATGATTGGCTTAATACATAAGCAAAATAATATTTTTGGCCACCTTAAAGCTATACTTTGTGCGAATTATTTAAAATTGCATAAATCAACAAAGATAAAACCTGCCTCCACCCCTTCCAAACGGCACTGCATACACACCCCCTCACTGAGCAAAATAAATGCAATCAATTCTGAAACGGTTCAACATCGATTGTGATAACTTCTAACAACACAGGTCAATTGGGAGTAGTATATTTATGATAGGACCTGCAGTACATGGCCATGTGGCTTGACTTGTATAATAGCATTACTAGAAACATGGTGCAAAGTGAAACACAGTAGAAGTTAGTAGGGCTAGATTAGTTTCAAATTGGCATCAGTTTTAATTTCTTTGGTCTGTCTCGGGTTCCTCCTTAGATGACAATTTTCTTGTTTTTGACCATATCAAAGGCAATTTAGGAGGCAAACTGAATACAGGGGACAGCAACAATCCAAATACAGAATGAGTAGATTAGAAGTTCATCCCTCCACCATTTCTTTTGAACGACTGAGAAGTTTACAGGCTTACATACACTACCTTTAATCAATCCTTTGTATCATTCAGTGACAGTCTGTATTTTCTGGTATGTGTTCTTGCAGGTACAACAGAGGCTGTACATCCTTGAGAGAGGAGGACTCAGCCACTCTGATTTCAGAGGCTCTTAGGAAAAAGTTCACCCTGAAAGAAGAAGATATTGCTGCTGTGAAACGGAAATAGCCTGTTCTCTTATCTCTTGTCGCTACCCGATCCTGCTGCTTCATGTAAGTCAGGACAGGACAGTAGCATTGTTTGGATGGTGTTTTGGCTAAGTCCTTCAACACAGTGTATTTAATCCAGCATGTAATGTTGTTTTGTTATCTTTTTATAAGCTTTGCATATAATGAACAGTTTTCCCCCTTATTCTCTGAAATGGGGCTATTGATGAAAGTGGTAGGTTAACATTATGTGTTCAATGGCAAAATGGTTGGTTACTCATGGTTCCTTTGTTTGTATGTTATTATTATTTTTTTTTCTCTCTCTATGCTTGTTACTAGACCTTTGCCTGTGGACTGTGCACCCCTGGAGACCCAACCTAGCCCCACTGATCCAAGGCAATAGCTGTATACCAGATGTTAAAAACAAAACTCAGTCCCAGACATTCAAAACCAAATCTGAACTTCACTCCACTTTCCTGGTGCAATAGAAGAGGAAACAGCCTACTCTTAATGACATATCAGCAGTCAATTCACCACCGCATTTTGAATTCAACCTCTACCTGAAAGAAGCTTCATCACATCATTTTCTTTCATGCTAAAATTAATTTTAACTCAACAAACTGGTTTCACTGCTGTTCACTTACTTGCTCTGTGTGCAGGCTGCTTTGGCCAAGGAGCATATTACCTATCCTGCTATGACAAGAGTGACGCTTTTCCTAATTGATTTTTTTTTTCTGACAAGCTTTTGAACTTTCAACAGAAGAGATGCAAATAAAACTTTTTTTGAGATTTCTTTTTCAATCTATAAAGTCATCTACCATACTTGAAAATATTTTATGTACAAATGAGAACATTCTAGGGTACATACAGTGATGTACTGTAGCTTATTACAGTGTGTATGGGGAAAATAATAACCTACGAGCTTGGTAGACAATACTTACAGTACTGAGTGTGCAATTGCTCTGTGCACAGCATCATATCGGTTACTTGGTCTTTCCTTAAAAACAGGACTCCACTGCACCTGTAAAGCATAGTTCATGTTATGCCTGTCCTTAGTTTGTGATTAGCGTATAGCTTGATGGTCACTGAACCACAGGGCACAGATCTTTGAAACACTGATACACTGACAGTTTGAAGAGTGAGTTGTATGATGCATAAAAGCATGGAATATTTTGGCAAAATGAATATGGTTACTTTAAGTGTGTGTCTGAAATCTGTACTTACCATTGTTTGCTGCTGTTGGAAGACAACACCAGAGACACAGGTGCAAGTCTTTAAATGCATATGGATTTCCCCACGGTGTAGAATGTGTGGCTTTTGGAACTAGATAGCCAAAACCACCTGTACAATGTTTCCTGATTTCATGTGACATTGCAGAGGTGAATTCAGTTCGGACAGAGACAAACTGAGCTTTCTGCAAACTATGCTTTGACATTACTCTCTGAGTGATGTCAAAGCATAGGTATGACACTTTGTGTGATTTGCGTTGATGATGATGATGGTGATGATGAAGAATTGTCCTATTGACGCCTTACCACAAACCTATTGCCTGTTCCAATGCCTGATTTTATTCCCATATATTTATTGGTTCAAGTGCCATGCGTTTGTTTTCATCGGCCCGTCCCCTCATTGCCTGCCCCATGTTTTTATCTTGAAATTGCCCCTTCCCTTGAACTTCTAAACCCTTAAGAATGTCTATGCGAAGAACCAATTGCCATTATTGATTTTCTTTGTCAAACAACCCTTCTCACAAAAGGATTGTTGTTTTCATGTTACTTTTAGCTCCACCCATGTGACTCTTTACTCTAACTGGATTATTACATTTATGCCTAGAATACAGGGAACCTTTTTAGTGTAGTTTTGCAGTGTGAAAGAGGGATTCCTGCTAAGTTATCTATTTGGATTGAACAATATTATGCCCACCTGTCTGTTGGTGTATGCGTTGGACTCTGTGTTGTCTCTTGTTGGGACTCCAACTCCTCTTTGATCTTGTTCTCATTAAATTAATTTCCTCAGTGTAGGTGGGATTGGTAAACTATAAAATGATAGCTGGGCATTTCAGGACAATGTATATTGCAACGTTGTAAATATCAAGCTAGCACGTAGACATGTCTACGATATGAAGGATATTGTTGACTTGAGATTCTGAACCTTATACAAAGGAAACTAGCAATTGGATCATTAGTGCTAAAGTGACAAAATACATTGACATAAAGGATTTGTTTTACATTTCTCTTTTCTAGTTTGAGCCCACTGCTGCCTGTATGTTTCTTGCCATATTTTTTGGTTGTCATGTTTTGAATTGTAAATAAAGATGGGCTGGTATTTTGAAATCTTGTTTTTGTACTACTTGTACAGTTAATTTGCACTGAGTGCAGCTTGCCTTTTTGC
The DNA here is from genome assembly GCA_900323365.1 of Monocentris japonica. Classification (NCBI taxonomy): domain Eukaryota; kingdom Metazoa; phylum Chordata; class Actinopteri; order Trachichthyiformes; family Monocentridae; genus Monocentris; species Monocentris japonica. Next base: position 9,577 of record OOFE01022616.1, on the reverse strand, counting down.
ATTCCCATGCAGTGGCAATACATTACCATAGGGTGGCAATAGAGGAGCACCAAACACATGGTGTATTTTCACTTTCTCCAGCAGTGAGCAACTTTGCATGGTGTTGTCCCCACAAATTGAAAGGAAAAGAGTCATATTGCTTGTCATAACATTCACTACATTTTTGACAGGAATCATTAAGACAACAAAATAGGGTATAGTCAGTGCATCTGCAGAGGTCTAACGACAGCCATGAGACTTAAAGAAAGAGGGGTGGGGGTGTAAGGCATTTAATGTTTATTTGACGTGCAGCTTTTGACCATGTAAGGCTAGCCCTTATATTAGGCATCACCAGATACATTTTATATGCCTGGCATATCAAGCCGCCACCACCATCTTTTAACTGTATGAAACCTAACAGAGACATGAAATGTAGAACCTCTCCACTTGATTACACTGTGGGAGGCCTGTGCTTGAAGGCCTGTAATTTCAAGGATTATTGTTAACCCACATTCTTTCTCATTTCCGTCTATTCTTTTTTTCAAACACCCAAGATGATCTGGCCCCTCAGTGAGTCAGTCTATTTTCTGTGTGAGTCCTTGGCCTACTTTGTCCCTCTTCACCTCCACTATGGACTTCCTACCTATTTTAGATGCAGGGAAATGTCTGTGGAGAGTTCAATTAATAGGGCTCAGTGTCAAAATGTGGCTCTGTTAAAACTATAAATATAGACCTTTAGGTTAGAGTGACATTGACATATTTTCATTATTAGGAGGCGTGTATTAGGGGTTTTCAAAGCAGGTTAATATGCATTTGGCATAGGATAAGTAGTGGCTCTAAGGCCCCTGGAGGGGTTGGTATCTTATCCAGGCGTACATAACTCTATGAAAAATAAATTTGTATTAAATATTGATTTCACAGTGATGGTGTTGTAAGGCTCAAATCTGTGGTTTACCTTTCCTCCCTAAATCTGAGTAAAATCAAATGAAAATCATGTATCCTGGTAAGAAGAGAGATGTGCGTCATTTCTGGTGCCTCTGTCCTTTGTCATCTCCACAACCACCACACGGGGCAGACACCAGACAGGTTCTTGACTTATGATAAGTGGCAGTAAAGCAACAAACACGCCAACAGGTAGAGTATCTGTCATATTGACTGGTCAACAGGTCTCTTCCATCTCCCTTAACCTCAGAGCTTTTCATCACTGTCTCCTTAGGTTGCTGGAAGCTCTTTATGAGCAGACCCATCACTGAAAACAGAAACTTCTCCCCAATGCCCTGCAAGTCTTTCCTTCCTGCCCAGCGGCTGTCAAGAGCCAAGACCATTTGATACGTTTACATTTGTCTCCCGTGCAGAATGTGATCATAGGAATTTCTGTTTAGTTGTCAATCTCAATGTTTCCCTTCATGGGGCGATAACTCCAAGTGATGAAGTCTCACTTTGGGCAAGAACATTGTTATGGCTTTGGCTTTGATTAATCTTTCTGACAAATGTGTCAAGCATTGCACAGCAGTAGGGAGGGTAATTCTTAGCTGCAGCTGAGCTTAAGTGAAACCAAGGGAAGAGAGATTGCTCCAGTAGCTATCGTTCTCATAAAACTGCAGAACAGCAGAGCAGGTGTTGGAGAAAATGTGTAACAGTACATATTATATATTGGCAGATTTACACCCTTCTGGAACTGATAGGAAAGGTCAGGATGGTTCACATCTTAAAATATTATCTCCTCATTGTGGAAGCATTATGTCATAGTTTTTATTTGTGAGGTGATTCAGCAGTTCAGTTTACATGCCTCAAAGTGCAGAAGCTCAATCATTCATATTTAGTTTGTAGTTCTGAGGCGATACAGTAGGCCAAACATGCCGGGATCAAAGTACAAAACCTCTAAACAGTGAGTGCTGAAGTTGCATTGAAACATTTTATCATCAAAGAAAGAAAGAAAGCTATACCAAGTGTCACTTGTGACCTTGAGTATGCTTAACACAACTGCGTTAGCTATTACCTTCTCCAGTTTGGGTATGATGCTACCTTTTTCTGCACATTAATGACACAGTTGTCTAGACTGAATGCCCCGCCAATTTGGAAATACCAGAGGAAATACCAGAGAGCACTGAGCACTGAGGTTTCTAATGAGCATGACAGCTCCCAAACTCTGTCTCTCCTAAACCCATAGCAACACACGAGGAGTGAGGGGAAATAACCGGAGAGAAAGCACAGTGGGAACATCAGTGTTATACTAATCACCCAAACGCCATGAAAGCCTTGTTATTCCCTATTCATTTTGATTTGTCATTTACAGGGCCAGACTCCTTCAAATAGAAGCACAGGCGTTTTTTGAGACAAAACCAGTGAAAGAAATAATACATGTGTGATAACTATATGTTAGCCACAACACTCAGTAATCTTGTAAAGTATTACCTGATGTTCACCACGACACTGCACTGTTCTTACAGGGTGGGCAAGGGTGACGAAGGTAAAAGGATGCTGGTTTGACCTCACACCCATTGTTCTCAAGAGATTCAAATTGTTCCTGAATAGCAAAGATTATTAGTTTGTAAAAACGTAACAGCTTTTGTCTGTGTATGCGTGTATGTTTGCTCAGGATGTCATCTCCTTTGTCCTAACATCACGCAAAGTCGTATCGTAGCAACAACCGACCGAATGCTGCTGAAACTGAAGTGGATGACAAGGGTCTTGGGGAACACCAGCACTGCATCTGCTGCCTTCCCCTCAAGCCCTCCCCCATTCTCCCCCACACATCCTCCCACGCCATTAAGACACAAAACTAACATTTATGACTCACAACAGGGAAGGCTCAACAGAGCGCCTGTGACTTTATTGAATTCATTCAATTGTTTCTATTTTTAGGGCTCTGTAGTGTTCTTGCTTTATTTGTGCGTTTTCCCTCTAAACATGATTGTTTTGTGATGCAAAGTAAATTGTGCCCATAAGTGGTACTCTGGTTGCATTGTAAATGAGTTGTGCTGCCTCCCACTATAGGGAGCTGCACTGACGTGATGTCACTGCTGTTTCAAAGGTTTGTTTAAGATCAACATATTCACTGTTAAGAAAATGTGAATCTGTAATTCTATCAATCTGACATGACACATCAGATGAAAAGTGGAACAGATGATTCTTTGTTAAAATATCTTTGATGTTGTGTTAAACCCCTCTTCGACCTCTTTCCTAACACTGGTTTATTGTAACTCCCGAGATGTCCAGTCCAAGTAGGATAAAAGGAGTCAGGGAATGGAATAATGAGGTGGGATTACTGATGAGGCTGCTGGCACAGCACCCAGATATTTGTGGTCTGTTCAAATCCATCATTTTACACTGTTAATTGGAGCATGTCATCATCATGGCCTTGTTTTAGCCTGCCAGCTTCTCATGGCTTCTCTTGGCTATAGTCCAATCGTAGACTCTGAATAGCATCTTAGTACTAAAAGCATATTTGCTAAGTCAAGGGAAAAAGATGATCCTAGGGTTAGGATCGTTTGAGAAACTCGGCCCTGGTCTCTAACGTCCTGCCTCCAGTGACTAAGGAGGAAGAGAAATAGAGAAGACAAAGCTTGAGTGGGAACACTGATTGTGGATTTTTTCTCTTCTCTTTCTCCGTCCGCTGCTCTGCCCTCTCAGCTCAGGGTCACGGTTTGATTAGAAATTGACAAGAGACAGCTTGTCAGTCACAGATGGTCCCCTAGTAACATGGGCTATGTGGCAGGCACCAAGCACTCATAATTGAAGTGGGGTTTCTGTATCAAAAGGTACATAGGCCACGTACATTCATGACATTCATAAATATTTAATTACATAGTGGATTTTCAAAATACTCTTTTTGTCTCATTACCACGACTGATGTGTGATTGGGATGAGGCATCATGTCTGCTTTTGTTCTCTTTTTTTCTCAAAAAGGGGTAAACTTTGGTCAAAACAAAAATATCTTATTAAACCTAGGCTATTTATATTCTGAGAAGACTGCGGAAGGGAAGAGGGGTTGCCTTGAAATGGCCTGTGATTGGGAAATGAACTAAATGAAGAAACAATTACAGGGGCCGGTGTCACTAAATTATGGTTATTTGTGCTGTTACAAGAACACGGCCGATGACTTTTCAGCTCATGAGCCTAAGTGCCTTCTCTCTACAGTTTATTCAACCGATTTTTCCCAATATGAAAACAGCCACTGGGGTGGTGAGCAATCAGCAATATTTCTCGCAGCGGAACACAAATACGTCATTTTACAGTCAGAGATGATTCATATGTTTTGTGACATCACTCATTGTGTGTTTCCCTGTTTACCATCAGGTACACCCACGCTCAGTATCTCAACGTAGCAGTATGTGTTAGACCAACCTTTTGACCCAACAGATGAATGTGTCACTGTGTTGTCTTAACAGTAATAACCAAAGATGAAACAAGCAAATTGTCCAAAATAGATAGGGGAAAAACGCAAAAAATACCGGAATGCATGGAAGCAAGATAGAAACCATCCTCAACATTTGTAAAGTTCACTTTCAAGATGGGGTGTGAAGGCAGGATGCACTCTAGAAGATAGTGAAAGTACCCAAGAAGGCAATTTTTATTGTGGACATTGGTAAGACAGGGATGCAATAGGTATGAGCCACAGCCAAGTACTGCTGGCAGCACCGAAGTATTCATAATCACATTAAAGAATGTCCTCAAAGGCTATTATACGTTTCATCAGAATAGTGTATATACATATGAATGCAGAAGGAGAGGAGAGAGACTGCTAACTAGCTCCCTGGTTACCGCAAGGGTTGGCATAGCAACCAATAAAGCATGGCTTGCTGTGCTTTATGGGAATTATCAGCACGGTTGGAACCCGTCTTTAACGAATCAGATTGCTTGGCTGAACCTTCCCATTGTATAAATAAAACATCTCACTTCAGGCCAACTGTGTGTATAAAAAGACTTTTCTTTAAAATACTTATGAGTTCTCATATAGGGCAAGATTTCTATCATTTTAGGTGAAATATAGCCAGTAAGTGATTTTCAATTGAAATACCACATGTAGGAGTCAGACTAGGGCTGGATTATGGCCCATTTTACTGGACATAAATCAGCAAGCAAGTCAATTACAATTTTCTACAGAGGACAAAAGTGCCTTTTTTTGTGTGACAAAGTGTTACATTTCATTTTAAAGACCCCATCAACGTGTTTGTAAATGTTACTCTCCACAGCCTCACATCCATATATCCATGCTACAGGGCGAGTCTGGAGCTAGAAACTGAAACATCATGTATTTGCTCATTAAAGGTCAAGGTAGAGATTATGAGAGCATTGCTTCCTTGTTGCTCTGTTTGAAGTACAGTGCTTGAGGGAGACCAGCAACAGCTAGATGTCCTGTGCTATTTATATCCATATTCCAGTGTGTCAACTACAGGTAACTGATGGAGAAATATCACTTTTCATGTTGTCATGTTTCCTTTCTGTCTCGCCGAGATTTCTTATAACAATGCTTGTGATGTTGTCAGTGTTAGTTTTTTTATTTATTTATATTTCAAAAGCTAAGTGTGGGGTATTTTGAAGTATGACTTGGTCAAAATTGTCCTCTCAACATGTGCAGGGAATATTGATTACAAACAAATGCCATGGCTGTGTCCTGATTTGTTTTCTCTGCAGTGTCAAAAGGGGACAGTGTCCCAGAATGTAGGCACTTTTGGGAGAATGGATGTATAGTGAAGGTCTGAAGTTTGAATTGAAGAAGGCAGGCCCATGCTTTTCTTTTTGCTTTAAAGCTCTCTCCAGTGATGTTTTTGTTGATTGTATGCATTGCCTTTTTATTACACAGTTGCTTTACAGAACAGGAGCTTTCACAACTTGCACAACTGTTCCACTGTTCAACTGTTATTTTGTATGAAACTTAAGAAGTGAAAGCAGATGCAATACTGCTACATGCTCCCATTCATCATTTCAAAATGGATTGGTGTCATCTCAACATATTGTACTATGACTCTATAGGGATTAAGTGAAAATAAAAAAATTAAAAAATTTCACTTATCAGCACACAGTCGTACCAAAACATCCAAACACAAATATGTTAAACCTCCTACTGTAAAATTCACAGTAATTGTACTTTCAAACGAATCTCCCTCCAAACCTATACCTATTTATACAGACCCTTGATGACTCGCCCTTCTTCTCTGAGTGAGATGTAGTGCTCTCAGTGAGGCAGAGGATCAGCTGCTGTTCTGCGCTGTTTTTAGCCTCTGCTGTCTCATTAGCCTTGGCTGGTGCACACAGGCATTTAGAAATGACCAGCTGGAGACCAGTAACATGGTCTTAGGGGGTCAGATGTGCGTCACTGGATGAAATGGGAGGATGATGCCCCAACCTCAATCGCGCGCTCACTCGGATCAACATATAGTGAGGAAATTATTATCGTCAGAGCCTTTAATCTTAACCAGAGTGGGTCCTGCTGAGTATTACCCCTTTTAAAGGTAAAGTTGAGAGAGGTACTGAAGATTCTTGAATAAGACCAGTACAGAGAGACGGCTGACACGACAAACCTCTGTTTTTTTTCTCTATTCAATCTATTCTAATAGATTGTCTGAGAGTTTTAATGTCAAGACACTAAGAGATGTCAAGATGTCAAGATGTTCACAAAAACACGTAGATATACATGTAAGCATGCGCAAACTCACATTCACTGCACACACACACACACACACATACAAACACCCACCCATCCACACACACAAATACACACCAATTGAGGTGATTTCCATTCCTTACTTTACTTACCAAAGTGAAAGACAGATATAATTTGGTGAGGCCGTGGCATTTGCAACTGAGTGTAAATGGTTTGATAAAAAGTGCAATAGTCTTGGAAACAAATTAATACAAATGTCTATCATGAGAGATCCTTCAACTAATTTATCATTGTGAAAGCATCAAGCGCTTTTTTTGCTTTTTTTTGCTTTTTTTAGAAAGTAATGTTTCTCTCTCTCTCTCTCATTTTCTCTCTCTCTCTCTCTGTCACACGCATACACACCACACACACACACACACACACCTATATATATAATTATACACACTTACATACAGTATACTCATATCTCTCATTACTTTGTCGCCTACCCTGCAGAGACCATTCCTCGGATCTGTCATAATAAGCTGGCTTAATTAGCCTTGGTTCTTAGGGAATCTATTTGCCCATTACTGTAACACATGCTGGGACTCGTGTGTGTGTGTGTGTGTGTGTGTGTGTGTGTGTGTGCGCGCATGTGTTTTTGGGCTGGATCAGTAATTGGTAACATTTTCAGTTTCAGTTTGAGCTGAAGACAGAGAGAATAAATTACCGAAGTGTATACTGGATGACAAGCGTTAAAGAGGTATTTAAACCATTAAATATCATTTGATGTTGTATATGCCTCCATTCATTTGCAGTCAATACATATCAAATTAGCCTGATTCAAAATAAGCAAGTGTGTGTGAATGAAATAATTGTATGTGCTGTTTTGATTGTTGCTTTGGTGAATTATATGCTGTTCACTCCAATATTGATCCACTCAGTCTTGTACAGAAAAGCTATGCCTTATGATCCATATAATTATAGAGCTTCTGGAGTGTTCAAAACAGAAAGGATTCATGGCACAGAGGCTCGATTAAAAGATTGATTGCAATAACCTTTCATCCCAAACTTTAGAAATTCAGCACCCCATCACTTTTCTACCCTGTGGTTAAAAAGTTACTCTTGTAGAAATTCCACATGACTGAAGTGATGATACAGATGGATGGGTCTTCATTCATCCTAAATATAGCCATACATTAGCAATGTGGGCCTATATGTGATAAGACCGATGGCAGGATTCATGACTAATCTCTTATTGGCACCAAAACAAGGTGCAAGCACCATATGCCTATGCAGAAAACTACACTCTACATTTAGCTGACATGTTTAGTCTCTCAGAGGGGCTGACAACCAACCAGAAAAAGGCAAATGTGGAGTTTGGCACATACAAGTGTGACAAAGGTTCAAAAGTGTGAGAATGGATTTCATAACATCCTGATACTTTAGATAGAATGAGTGCAAATGGCATCACTGGAGTCCATCCATGCACTGTTTGAGTGGAAAAGCAACATTTTCCTAGACGCATGTTTTCATTTGTTTACACGGATATGGGCACTGATAAATATGAGTGCCCTGATTACACATGAAAGTGTCTCGATATGATCATTTGACAACAGTGTTATCTTATGATGCTATTACGTAGTTTTTCTTGAAGTTCTAGAATTACAGATCCTATTCATTCAAATGTGCATCATTACGATTTAAGAACAAATCACTTATTACAACCACATTTTGATTTTTCGTAATTCTTGTGTCACAGAAAGTTGAGAACTTCATACACAGTGTTGCCATAAGTAATGTTTCCACAAAAACAGAGGACTAGACTTAATGGAAATAGAAGCGTTCGTCTTGGTCAGATGTTAGAAGGAAGATTTCAGACCTCGATATCTCCACAATTTTAAAGGGACTTTTATTCAAATCTCAATAAATCAAATCAACTGTGATTCAGAAAGGTAGAGTAATTGCTATTTGAATGAAGTGGGTATCATATACTGTTTCCCAGGATGGAAATTCACAGCAACAACATGCTTTTTTAAAATGTAACACATTTCTTGTGTGAAGTCATGAAATATGCAGTGAAGCACTGGAACAGTATAACTGCCATTCACAACTCTGTGGTTGCAACCTGCAAACAGCTAGTGAAGCACAATTACTCCAGAACATTATTCACACATGGTTTGGCACGTCTCTAAATAAACACCCCCATCAACAAATCTGCCACATATTCTAAAAATCCAAGCATGCCACTAACAATGTTATGGCTTAGGAAATAGATATTGTAAATTAATTATATTTTGTTGATGTATGTACAGTATGCGAGTATTATTTAATAGTATATAAGTATATTATGAAGAATAGTGTGTACTTTTTGAGCATTACTGCACCGGTCTTTGCTAAGAAACTTCAGCCTCTGCTTAAAAATGAAAAGATAGTTTCAGATTAAGAAATCCAGTTGAATTAAAGCACATATGGCATTTCTCTGACAGAGAAAGAACGGCTAGCAAATACCTAAAATGTCCTCTATATGTGACATTTTGTGGCATACAGACTGTAGCCTGACCACCCTGATCTGCTGCTATTTACACCGATCAGCCATAGCATTAAAACCACCTGTCTAATATTGTGTAGATCCCCCTCGTGCTGCCAAAACAGCTCTGACCCGTTGAGGCATGGACTCCACAAGACCTCTGAAGGTGTCCTGTGGTATCTGGCACCAAGACGTTAGCAGCAGATCCTTTAAGTCCTGTAAGTTGCGAGGTGGAGCCTTCATGGATCGGACTTGTTTTTCCAGCACATCCCACAGATGCTCGATTGGATTGAGATCTGGGGAATTTGGAGGCCAAGTCAACACCTTGAACTCTTTGTCATGTTCCTCAAACCATTCCTGAACAATTTTTGTAGTGTGGCAGGGCGCATTATCCTGCTGAAAGAGGCTACTGCCATCAGGGAATACCGTTGCCATGAAGGGGTGTACTTGGTCTGCAACAATGTTTAGGTAGGTGGTACATG
>OOFE01022614.1:0-11567 GCA_900323365.1 Monocentris japonica | reverse complement strand
GAGTATCACCAAAGTAACAGCACTTTTACTTGTTTTATGTTTAGTTTTGCTTCCAACATGCAGCGTCCCTGAAGGAAACCTGAGCCAGAAAAGGTTACCATGGTGACAGACACACACACACACACACACACACACACACACACACACACACACACACACACACACACACAAACACAGAGTGAGAGACTCTCACAGACACCTTTTAAGCCCCAGTATAAGATTTCATCACTGTCGTGAATTTTCTGAAATTATTGAACGTGCTAAGGAAGCAATGTGATGCTGATATGAGAGGAAATTGAGAAATAAATACCAAAAAAGAATCTCCCTGAGCCGGTGTAAAAGAGCTCCCAATCATTATTCAGCATTCAGCAGAGGGAAAAAACAGCATGCCAATTTAAAAGCCGTGTTTATGGACTTCCATCAAATTTATGGCTTCATTTACTATCTGCAATTGAGGTCTGTGACAAGCTGTAAGAGAGCATGACCAGGCATAAACGTGGGGAAGCTGTCCTGTCCCTGCATTAGAATATAGGCTGTAAAAATGAACACACTGTACAGAACTATGACCGGAGGTTAGGCATGCTCGTGGAAGTGAATTAAATGTAGTGTATTACAAAGATATATCCCTACTCTTTGTGTTTGAATGTTTTCTCTACATTTTAAATAGACTTGCTCAAGTGAATTATGAGGTTATGAGGATTGTATAGTTTTCAAGTGCATGTGTATACATGGAGGGTGTATTTCATTATGGTGAGGTGTCATGACGTTTGATGTACTAGCATTGGATTGCCATTGGTTGCAGGGCGTGGCACATTGTTTTACAGTTCAATTTCACCCCGTCAGCAGTCCTTTGATATTGCCGCTGTTTGTTTTAGCCCCGAGCAGGACCCTCAGCTCAGTATGACAAGAGGGCATATTTTCTCAGCCCATCAAGAACTCCCTACCCCTGTCTGATGATGTCAGCACACTGTTTCATATGAGATACTCTCTGCACTATGATACTCGTTGGGTGGCTGTCTTTCCTCTCTTTGTAGTCTGCCTTTTGCTTGCACCCCTTCTTCATCTCTGTGTCTGCCTTCATCTATCCTGTTTTGTTTTTTTTTATAGCTGTGGGCCTGCCCTCCCCCTTCAGCCATATTTGCTATTCTGACAGTGAGCTGTGGTCTGCAGGGCCAGTAGGATGGCCTGCATGCTAAGCCAAGAGGGGATGGAGGGAGCTGAGGCCAAGGCTGAAGCAGGTGACCTTGGGGCTGGAGGCACAGACAGCATTCATATGGATGGAGATAGACAGAGGGATAGAAACATCCATCACCTCCTTTTTATAAGCCCCACAGAGTATTACCATTTACATTACACTGAGCAGTAAACACTGACTTTTAAGCACTTTTGTCATGAGGCAGAACTAGGGCTTAATATTTTGCATTATTCTTTGGCGTTAATTCTCTTTTCTCTGTTCTCTTCACTTTCACACCAGTGGCCGAGCCTCTGCTCTGAGTAATGGAATTCCTCCCCCTGGCACAACATCATAGAGCGCATCTCTTTTCCCAGGGCCTGGGGAAAAGCTTGGGCACCCACTACCTTGTGTGACTGAATGCACTGTCAACAACATTAATCTGCACTGTAATTGGCCCCCACTGCCACAGCAGCGCATGTTTCACAAGCAGGCCCACAATGGAAAGATTGACTCGGTAAAGCTGCATATTCAGTGGTGTAATCTAATGACATGGCTGTGTAAATAAACCAGCTCAGAGAACTACAAGCAACAAAGTGTACATGACACTTCACACTGTCTCCTATAGAACTATATGATTAATTACAGCTGATGGAGATGCTGTTATATACATAGTATCTATATATTATCATCCTGCGACTTACAACAGAGAACAACCTTTTGAAAAGCAGGCAGCTGCAAATAATTGCTATTGTGTAATATGTGTGATCATGAGGTCTGTCAGCTTTTTTTTTTTTTTTGAGAAACTGCTTGGCCAGTTTGTAGGACTAGACACAATGTTTTATCTTCAGAGCTTCATCACTTTGGGGGAGCTGCTCCTGAGCTCCAGGGCTGTAGGCAGAAACAGATGTAATGTAAAGGAGTAGCATCGTAATGGCAAAAATGTGTTAGGTAACTGTCTGGGGAAGCGACAGTGAAATATTTATCAACTTAGTCTCCCCTTTTGCATGTATGATGTTGCTGAAAGACATTAGCATCCTTCCTGTGGCTCAACAGCTGAACTGGCCTACTCTTGGCACATATTTCAATTACTGTCCTCCAGAAATGTGTGTCCACAAAGCAGGCCTAAGGAAAGCAGGACAATTAGATTTACAGTAAGGGACGCACTATGAATCTTTCATAAGTGCTGAAATGCACTTTAAATTAACTGGGTCTCTTATAAAAGGTTTATATTTTTACTTTGATATCCGCCTGAAAGCCACTCTGGCACTCTATCATAACTCACTGTTCGGGCAGACCTGTAAATGTTAATTAGAGAGAAGTGGGCTTGGGCCAGTCTGCAGTTCATGGGGGCATCTCTCTAGATCCCTCCGCAAACTCCTCTTAGGTCTGCCACAATGCATTGCAGAGGTGCTCCTTTTCTAGTGGAATGAATCAAGGCATTGGGTGGCCATAGATCCAGGCTGTCTACTTGGGGCCCATATTTATGGCTTAAGGAGCCATTATGCATTGGTTTGGTGTCACTCCTGTTTGACAGAGTGCCACCCTGGGGTCACAGGAGAAGGACAATTTTAGCTTCTAAAAAGGGCCTGCAAAGAGGCAACAATGGGAGCAGAGTTTTCACAAGTGACTTATTGCCTCTAGCTTTATATCCCTGGGCTCTCTAAAGTCGTTGAAGCTGCTTGGCTATTTTAACATGTATAAGCATAGTAGTAAATGAGGGCAGCCTTCTGTGTGGATTGCTTCTCTAACAGTGCAGAGCTGATAGCTGTTGGTGTGAGCCATTTGGATGTGAAGTCATGCCCTTCATCATGCCTGAGTGCCAACCCATCATGCCCCCTGTGATTACAGCTACTGTTGTTTGTCTTTGTCTCCTAGAGGGAGACAGTTGCCAACACTTTAACCGTTTGTTATTGCCTCTAAAGCCCAGTACCTCAGTCCTGATCGTGCACTCACCCACATTGCTAAAAGCTCAGGTTCTATTCCAGTGCACTTTAAAATGCACTGGCATTTGCTGTCTCTAAGTTTGATCATTCACTGTGAATTGGGATGGAAATTACAGCAGTTGACAATATATAGTTGTCATGGATCAAATCTTCCTTAGTTTGAACTACAGCCTCTCATTGTGTCTGTTTAAATTTTGCCGAGGCAGCTGTTTTTGATGCTGAAGGAAAACTACAATAACTTTTGTGATAATTCCTCTGACATTTTTCATTTTGATGATGGATATGGATTATTTATCTGTCAATCAACATCAGCATGCATTGATATTTTAGCCATCGTACCTACTTTTTTTACAGTTTTGTGCTTTGTGTGCAACATGTGGCTATATGTGCTATATATGCTATATACTGTATATGCTATAGCAATGTGAACCTACGGTGTGTTGTGTCTCTGAATCATTGTTAATGACCAGGTCATGCCACATCCAATTCCCTTCTAGTCCATCAATAGCCTCGGTTCAGCACAGGCCTTCACCAGCTCTGGAAACCGCCACAGCCTGCTTGGATGATTGAGATCTTAAAAGTGAAATATCACAAGCAAGTCAGTGGTTATGTTTGCACTATGTCTCCAGAGCCTTCTGTTTCCTCACCAGGTTCTTCTCGGAACCTCTGTCTGGTCTGAGATGCACTGGCTTAATGACAGTTTATGCCAGCTAGCTTCATTGATTGGTTACCATCCCAGCCCATCCATCTCTGTCTGACATAGGCCAATTGAGACAACATCAATACTCTTTTCAGCATACGTCATGCACACAATACTATAACTATTCAACAGCTTCAGTTACCACTCTTACCATGTCAAATGATGCTCGCTCTTTACTTTTATTTGCTTGTCTTTTCATCTGATCTCTGTACACATTAATTGAACCTGGCCTCCCCCTCACTCAGCCAGTTTGAGGTCCACAAAACCTCAGGACTAAAGGCATTCTGGGATTGCAGTCTGATGAGACAGTGTCAGGCAGCATCCAGGGGTTAATCCACTGTGATGGCTGTGGGTGCCTGGCAGCAGTACGGCTGAGTGAACATCATGTTAAAGCACGGGGAGGCTAAACTCTGCCTCTCCCATGCACAGGCCACAGATTGGCCTTCTCGCATGAAGGAACAAAGCAGGATACAGTAGGGAGTAAACAATGTAAAAGACAGGCAGGGAAATAAACCATTATTGTTGTGGTGTGCAAAATCACCTCCCATCCTTGGGACTGTGATACCTGAGCGAGTGAACTCATTTCTTCTTCAAGGGTAGTAAAGAGAGATAGAGAGCAACACGACAGTGAAATGTCAGAGGGTGGTGGGTGTTAGCTGGCTGGAAACCTCCAGCAGCAGAATTCTCCGTTTGATCCCTGCGGCTCCTCTCCATCTGGCTATACACTGACCATGTTAGTGGACAACTGCCACTACCTCATGGTAACACAACATTGGCTTATGCATGATAGTGGAGGGTGTCTTATCTTTCAGTAAATCAGCTCTGTCTTTTCAAACACATTGTGCACCAGCCTCGCCAGAATAGTCAGCCAGCAGTTTATCTCAGCCATTTAGCTCCACACAAACCAAAGGAGATTAGGATTGTTATTTAAAAGCCCTAAACAGCAGATGTAGTTGTGTCAGTGTGTGTTGTAGGCATATGCTTTATGATTAAACTATATTATGCTGTATGTGCAAATCAAAATAGTAAGTTTTTGCCTGAGGTTTCTGTATAAATGAAACTGTATTTGCCCAGTCTTTCACAAGGCATCCCAAACTAGCTCATAGATATTTTGTTTGCTAATTCAAATTCAGTTGAGTTCTGAGGAAAGCTTTTGTGTGGTTTTCAGTCAAGCCCAGGTGTTAGAACCCAATTATACAATGACTAAAGTTCTCATGCCCTCCTCATGCTGAGCGTGAAATGTGTATGCAACCTCCTACATACCCCACGTTACAAATGGTGACGTGCCACACAGATAGTCTTAATGAGCAGTGCCGAGCGCTCCCAGCCATCCTATAATGAAATTTGCTCAAGGCGGAACAGACCAAAGAGGCTTGGCAGAACATTGAGGCATATGGCTGAAACAGCCGGGATTTTCATGGCAGGTGGCTGGATGCCGCAGATAGGTAAAAGGCTCTGTCACCCTGGGCTATGGCCCTGATGGAAAGTGCTAGAGAAGGACTCTCCAGAAAGGAGCACAGAAAACATGATCTTTTCATATCATCGCTGGTTCTGCCAGAAAGCCGGCAGAACCAAACGTTCATGTGACATTCTGAAGCAATGGAGCTGGTAAAATGATATAATTTTCTTATTTACGTATGATCTATGCTGAGGAGCGCAGAATAGGTATATCCCAAGCTGTGTGTTTCTGACTATCTTCAGAACATTTCTGAATGTTTTTTTTAAGCAAACATACGTAAATACACAAGCACCATAGTGCATACATTGCAATGATACATGTGGATCACAGGGACAGTGTTTTATGTGCAGCAGGGGAGAAGTAAAGATGTTTTAAAAAGGGGATTAAAGTGACTGATTAACAGTCTGTACTGTCCCCCCTCTCTCTTTCTCTCTTATGTATTCCTTTTAGCATAAAGAAGTACATGTTGGGACTCTTGTAAGGGCCATTCCACCAGTCTCTGGAGCACACTTCAGAGGAATAGACAACACTATTCTCTTAATTAATGTGGAATTTCCCTAGCTTTTACTGTGCTCTTCCATAGAAATGGATTCCCTCCCTCATGAGGGGCATCAGTAGAGACATGGGATCACAGACGCAAACGTGCATGTTTTTGTGTACTTTGTGATATGTGTGTTTTTCATATCATATGCACATCAGCTTGTGTATATTTGTTACAGGAGAAGGAATAAATGGAATTAGACTATGTATGTACTGAATTATTTCTGATTTATTTCTCTAAACAACTGAAACAGGAGAATCCCCTTAAGATCTGAGTCCCTTATGGAATAACCCTGTATGAGAGCAGTACAAAAAGCATTTACACAAGTAAACATAAAATACACATACACAGATTGAAAACAGAGTATTCCCATGACTTACAGTACAAGAAACATTTTGCAACAGGGATCACCCAGTGACTCTTGGAGGTCCCCTACATTTTTTAACAGTACAGTACAGTACATTTCTACAGTGTGTACGCCTGCAATACCTTTTTATTGATACGTCTACACTTAAGGTTATACATATTATTTTTAGATTTGCAATTGTAGAATAAATAAATTTTTTGAAGAGTAGAATTTAAATGTAGAGCGTGATGTCTACACATTTTTACAATCAAATCAATTCTGCAGCAAAGGTAGGCCATATTATTTTAGCTAAACTAAAAGCAGAGCATAGTATTACTGCAGCAACCATGAGGCAGCCAGCCAGCAAGCAATGTTGCTGTAGTCACACCTATTTAATCTGCTGCCGGTCTGTTAGGCTACCGTAGCAGAAACTAATCAAAACTTGATTAAATGTATTAAGAGTATATGCCTTTTATATGCCTATGGCGGAGCTACCCAGCTAGCTAACATTATTAAGAAACAAAACAAACAACATTGCTTCCATATTTAAAATACTTATCTCATCAGACAGTCGACCAAATTTTTAGTGTACAACTCACTAAACTATCTACCGCCTGAAAGACAACAAACAACCCGGTGTGCAGACTACATCTGAATGCAACTAACTAAATGGTCAAATAATGTAGGCAGGTAGCTGGCCTGGCACTTATACCAGCACGGCACGTTGCACAAATGCCAATTTCTCAAGTAGGCAGGTACCTTATGTTGCAGTTACCAGAAACAAGCACCAGCTCAAGCACCTTCATTCTGCTGTGAAAATACTTTGCCTTAATTCTAGTCCTACAACTTGGACTAAGGTCTGCCTTGAAAGGGGAAACAAAGTCATAGATAAAGCTGCAACCTTGCCATCTACTTCAGGCCAGAAGAGAGAACAAATTAGACTCTGAAACAGCCCATCTGTGTTGGATGACTCACTCTGTTGGATGCAAACTCCTGCCTGTCATTTCATACAACATTGATTGACAGTCACCAGAGAAAAGAGCAGTAATACAGTCAATACTGTTTAGGGTATTACTGCATTGTGATGACTGCTCACCAATCACATGCATTTATTTCTGTGGCATGGCAGCTGCAATGCCCAGCAGAATGCAAAACAGAAAGGCTATGCAGACGCAAGCTACAAAGCAGATCTATTTGTCACTATTTTGAAGGCTTAAGGGGCAAAATGCAGGATCATCTTTTTCCATCCCTCTTTCTTTGCTGTTTTCACTCCTGATAGAGGCTGATCTTTATCAAGCTCCTGTAGCCTTGACTCCTGTCACCGTAACCGGCCGCACTCCCCTTCATCACTCAGGCCTGTTGACAGCAGAGTGGCAGCTGGACAACCCATTATGAAATGACCTTGGTCTAACGTCAGTGGGGCCATAGCACTGCTGAAACAGTAACAGCACAAAGTGAGTAATTTTCCCTCCATAGGTCAGCATCTTTCTCGATGGACAATCTCCCCCTGTAGATAAAGGCAGGGGGGTCCTGCCACGACCGAGTCCTAAGGTGATCGAGGGATGGTAGTCCTATAAGACAAATCTCTATGGGCAAGCCTCGCTGAAGACAGCAACATCAATTTAATTAAAGTGATGGGCTGATCAGATTAAGCAGATTGTAACTCTTATCTGACTAGTATAAAATGACAATTGCATAGATACTGTGTATACCCTTTAATGTGGGGCTGTAGAATTACGTTTCATAAGCTTAATTTTATCCTCTTACTACATAGTATTTCATTAATGCCTCCTTTTTTTGAAGCTGAAGTGTAAACAGGGACCATGAATTCCCTATCAGCTGTTATGCGGTTCTAAGTGAAGATAATGTCCCTTGGTCTTATTTTTGGCATACACTTAGTGAGGTATTTTAGCCTTTGAAGTTGTGTAATGACAGTATGGATTTTCCTCTTCTGGTATCAAGCATTTTTCTCTACCTGTTTTTCATCTCCATTGCTGTGGAGTATTTGGCTCAGTAAAAACACTTGTGCCTCTCCACTCAGTCATGGGCTGCTAAGGAAACCTCAGTGTGATCTTACCCGTGACTGGGAGGCTTTCTGTGAAACACTGAGAGAACACGTGTGTTGTTTTTCCTTTCTCAAATGCCCCTCTGTACAATGCCGACATCAAGAAGAAGCAACTGAGGGGAGAAAATCGCCTGCTTTTGCTCAAGGTTTTATTGGTATTCTACAATGAAAGTATTGTATTCTACCACAACAAGACCGAAAGGTAATGTTTCTGGTTGCTCTTGGCAAAGATTTTGTTGGGTACAATCGTTACCCAATCCAACAACATGAAGGAAAATAAATATATTGACAGAAAATGTACAGTATATCTTTATTCTAGTTGATGTTTTTGTCAGCCAGGTAATGCATGTGTGTTAGATATAAAAATCAAGGCAAACCGAAAATGCTGATAATGTAATAATCCTTTATGCCATTCTTTTTGCCAAAGAGGAAAAAACACACTTTCCAGGGTGGTGTTGGTGACCTTGTGTAGCAGATCATCAAGGTGTTGCTGGGATTCTGTCATGCTTCGCTGTTATGCTTCACAGTCCTGCAGCGCTTTGTTCATTGCAGCACTATTCTAAACATGCAATGATGCTGCTCAGCAAGCCGTGTCATGTTCTTTGAACGTGCATGGGCTATAGTGTCAAACCTATGTTGAAAATCAGACAACAAAACTTACATTACACCCAAATGAAGGACTCAGTTCCCATTTCTTGTTTGATTCAGCTAGAAGGGAGCTGACGTGTCAGGAAGGTTTGGTTTAAATTCAGGAAACATCTAGTTCAAGTTCACTTCATTGCACCTGACAGGACTGGTCCTGAAAGACAGGCCACTTTGCGAGTGTCAGTGTATGAACATCACGTTAGGCATGAATGAACAATGAATCTGAATCTGATCTCATTGAATTGACTCTGGAATGGAATGAACCAAAGTGTACATTATGTGCCTCTGGTCCAGGAAGCTGGAAATGTGTAACCATGGGCACATTAAAGACTCATATCATTGCTGCTGGATTTTTCACTTGTCTCTATAATTTCTCCGCTACTTCAGAAAAACCTAGATTGTTGTTTAATGCATAGCTTGTACCGTTATATATGAATTGCAAAGTATTATTCTGCTGCTCTTATGATCCTCTTCAGTTTGAAACTCTATTGAATATCACACTGTAGTCATCCTCTTCAATCTGAAGCTACAATCCATCAAGGTGAATTGGACAGTATACCTGTTGATACAAGGCCAGAAAGTATCTGATAGCCAAACATGAGTTATCTGAGGCAGCTTTGTTTACATTTGCATTGGGCCAAAAAACTGTATTTTGACTGTCTAGTTATCTTCACATGTTGTAGGACATGAAGGTTATGGCAGTCTCCCAGATGATGATGACGTTCCAAATTATATGGTTTAATTATTTTTGGCAGCTCATAAAACACACCAGTCAGTGTTTCAGGCAAGATTGATGAAGTAATTTTACTTTTATCGAGGCCTATATGCAGTTGACATATGATGCAGCAGTAAATCTTTGGCAGAACGGTTAAGTCTGCCAGAAAACTATCACTCACTTTGCATTTCCAGCAGAGCGAATATACGTGAATTTATTCTTTTGGATTTCACTGCTGAAATGTAGTGAACATTTAACAACAAAATCTATTTGAATCTGTTTTTTACTGTTCTCTCTCTCACTCTCTCAGCTTTAATTCATATTAGAGGTTTGTCTCTCAGTTAATGTAACAGAAAATAACAAGAGCATTACCTGAAAGAGGTTATAAGTCACATAACTCACATATCATCAGGAATGTGCACTTCCCCATGTTTCTTGGTGTATATTATCTTGTTAGTATTGTGCAGTGTTACCATATAGTATGTATGTTACTGGACTGTACTGTATGTATGTTACAGGAAACAAAATGACTGTCTTTTGCTCAAAGTTCATTTAGTATATTTCATGGCATGTCCATTCAAGGCCCTAGCCTTGTAGCTTAATGCTAATGTTGATGTATGCATTGTCTGGGCAATGAAAGATGAGGACTCCAATATAGCAGTGTCTTTGTTTATGTGTCTGGGTACCCATGTCCTATCAAGGATTCATGCAGTGTCAGACAGGGAGTGGATCTCATTGTTGAGAGCCGGGAAGACAAGAACAGCTCCATGCAGAAATCATCCTCAGACACACTCTCAATTTAATTAGCACTCGTTAACCATCCATGAATTATTTCTTTGGTATGACATGCCTCAGTGCCTCTTGACTTTGCTCTCATCTGAGGAATGTCTGCATGTACTGTATGTGGCCCAAATTAGGTGAGCTGTATCTGCCTTGTAGCAAGACACAGCTTTCCTTGCTCCAGTAGTCAAAAGTGGTCAGCAACCTCTATTGCAGGGTGTGCTTTAGGTTTGTGCTTGCAACCTTGACAAGGTCACATCCAAATTTGGCAGCTTGTTAAGATGCCTGTGGCAAAGATTTATTGACACCAGCACAATTCAGATATGACCCATTCAGATAGCAAGCTGCTATCAAATATTATTAGACACCTGTTCATGACAGTTCATTATGATAGATAGTGAATAATCATTCAAATATTATCATCACACTTTATGATAAACAGGCATAATGACAAGTTGCAAGGCCTCAACACTGATGTTTTTTTAAAGATGATTCCTATATGATTATATACACCGATCAGCCATAACATTAAAGCCACCTGCCTAATATTGTGTAGGTCCCCCTCGTGCCGCCAAAACAGCTCTGACCCGTCGAGGCATGGACTCCACAAGACCTCTGAAGGTGTCCTGTGGTATCTGGCACCAAGACGTTAGCAGCAGATCCTTTAAGTCCTGTAGGTTTTTGAGATCTGGGGCCAAGTCAACACCTTGAACTCTTTGTCATGTTCCTCAAACCATTTCTGAACAATTTTTGCAGTGTGGCAGGGCGCATTATCCTGCTGAAAGAGACCACTGCCATCAGGGAATACCGTTGCCATGAAGGGGTGTACTTGGTCTGCAACAATGTTTAGGTAGGTGGTACGTGTCAAAGTAACATCCACATGAATGCCAGGACCCAAGGTTTCCCAGCAGAACATTGCCCAGAGCATCACACTGCCTCCGCTGGCTTGCCTTCTTCCCATAGAGCATCCTGCTGCCATCTCTTCCCCAGGTAAACAGCGCACACGCACCCGGCCATCCACATGATGTAAAAGAAATGTGATTCATCAGACCAAGCCACCTTCTTCCATTGCTCCATGGTCCAGTTCTGACGCTCACATGCCCATTGTAGGCGCTTTCAATGGTGGACAGGGGTCAGCATGGGCACTCTGACCGGTCTGTCGCCATGCAGCCCCATACTCAGCAAGCTGTGATGCATTG
>OOFE01022612.1:0-13059 GCA_900323365.1 Monocentris japonica | reverse complement strand
AACAAGATTAGGGGTTAGACAAAACACAGGGCCACTTCCCCAATGCTTCCTTCACACGGCACACAGAAGGCACCCCCTTATTACTGCTGGTTTGCAGGAATTGGATTCATTACAGGAAGGCTGGACCCGGGAGAGGCTGCCGGTCTAAGCACTCTAGCAGCCTCCTCCGCCAGCCTGCTCTAACTGCCTCTCTCTGGCTTGAGTTACAGCCACGCCGGTCTGCGGCTGACAGATGCAGATGTTAAACCTATCCCACTTCTCAGCCCAAGATAGTCCTCTCCCGTGTGCCGAGGGCCTTGGACTGTTATTACTCAATGTCATGAGTCAAGTTAAGAGGATGAGTGTCAGTTTGGACAGTTCAGGACAGTTGAACTTTATAGCGCTCAACAGCCAAGGTGGTATTTAGAGGTGCACCGATAGTATCAGAATCAGAATCAGAATTTTTTACAATAGGTTAGTACTACGTGGCATTTACGAGTATCGGCCTAACTACATAATACAGTTCTCAGTACTTGTATTGATTCTGGTATCGGTGCACCGCTAGTATTAAAGAATTGAACCCTGTTTATTGACCTCCCTCCTCCTATAGGTGCTGATATTGAGTCACTAAATATTATATTTATTACAATCAGGAAGGTTGCGCCCAGGTGACTTTTCACTTGCTTGATAAATGTGCACATGCTCTATGCAGGGCAGTGACGTGGATGACTGTCTGTTTGCAGTTAGTAGGTGTGCTGTCTTCTCCCTGGTCAAACACCAGAGAAAACAAACAGCTAACTTTTCTAATGGGGCCATAACTACAAGCTGCATACCCTTCATTCAAAAGCGGCCCAGAAGTGTTTAGAGAGCAGGCTTGAGCAAATACACAAAAAGATAAAGACCCCCCCTGCCCAACAGGATAGTTCAGTCTGCTCTCTATTTCCTGGGATGACAATGTTTAGACCTCCAGGTCACAGAAGAATACAAAACAGAAAAACAGGGGTGGGTCATTGCGCCATTGTGTTTGCAAAATCCAGTGTCTCAGTATTTCTTGTCTTTATGTGAACTTTATAAACGCATCTATACTTTTTAAATCCATTTTGTATATATTTGTATACATTTAGCATTTTAGCATGATGTAAAATCACTTTGTTCTGGTGGGAATGGAGGAGAGGGTTTGTGCCTTTTTAGTTAAAGGTGGCATCTTCGGTCTCTCAGTACGCATCGGCCTTCAAAAACCGCTTTGCCTCTCCGCCTTTTCTCCATGGCTTTGTGGAACCAGTCGTGTGCAGAAGTGGACCAAATAGCTAAATATTTCTGAGGAATTCAAGGAAAAAAACACGTAATTAGGCAAACTGCATGGCACAGCATAAACAAAATGAGTTAATTCCATGTATTAACAAAACTTCAGACTGTTTCATGTTACCCCACAGTTCTCTGAGTCACTTAGTATTGCTTACCTGCAACTCTCGTCTTGCCTGCCTGCGCTTCAATTCGAACTCTATCAATAAATAAATGAGAACTCATCCACTACTGGATGCTGGTCTGAACTGATAATGATTATTTGACAGGAAAAGTACTGCTGGTACGGTGATTCCTTGTATTCGTAGTCAGCTGTCTGAAGCTCTTGCGGTGCCTCTGGCGTTGATGGCCATGAGCAACTTGGTAAATTACCATTATGTCAGTTTTCATGTGAAATATCAAAAATACATGTGGAGAGTCTGGGAGGAGGGCGGGGGTCTGCCACTAGCCTCTCTTAACCAATCCCATCGCTGTAATCTGCCTCCAAGGAGTCCAAGGTGGGTCGCATTCAGCTCCGTTTCCTGGATTCATGAAATAATCTGTTTCAGGGTAGCATAAAACATAAGCCAAACAGAATGATTGACAGTTATTGGTTTTTGGGTTGTTGTTTTGTTTTTTGTTTTGCATGTGGCCCTTTCATTCTGTGTTTCAGGTTCCCCATGTGTTCTCCAGCACAGCTCTCTGGGATGGGGGCTCAAACAGGGGCCGTGTGGTTTTCTGTCTGTGGTACTGGGGCGTAATGCACCATTTACGCAGAGTAACCCCCCCCCGAAGCTATGAATGCCTCCTCTGCCCTGTCAACCCTGCGCGCACACACACACGCCCCCGGGCTTGTTACAGTGTTTTGGCGATAATACTGCTCCCGTCAGCTCCACTGCGGAGGCTGCAGACCGGAGAACAAGTTTGGCAATCAGAAATGAGCTGTTTCCCACAGACGTACTATAGCTCTTTCAGACAGTCAGACAGACCTCTGCCCTGCCCGGCCCTGCTGACTGGACCGGCCTGCCCTCAGGCCTTCGCTGTGTCTGACACACAGAGAGGAATGCTGATGCTGCTTTCACTGGGTCAGCAATCACAGTAGACCCCTTGCTGTTTGTTTGCCGAGAGCTCGTTTCTACTGCCCTCATGTAAAACAAAACTCATTCTGAGGTCTGGCGGAGTAGGGTTCATTGGCGCTGCGTGCTGATTAAAACATTATGTCCTCACATGGAGTGAAAATGAGGGTCAACCAAAGTTTAAGTTCAAAGCCCAAAAGTGCAAGGCCGTCACTTGATAAACATTGATTTTAAAGAAAAGAACTCCATAGCCAATACAAGCTTTGCAGCATGAGAATGTCTTGTACACAGTTTGACTCTCTGTCCCCAAGAAACCCTCTCACGAAAAAAACACTGTTGTGCAATTTTTGGTATTTAATTCAAATGGGAAGGCCACAGATTTTAGAAAGAGTGAGGTAAACCAGACTGGGGTTGACAATGGTGATAAATACTGAATTCTGGGGTTAGGGAGAGGCTCATAGAGGGTTTGTGTGTGTGTGTGTTTTGTTACTTTTTTGTACAGGATGAAACGTAACTTTATTGTAAATGGCAATGGCGACAGGTCAGTCAAGACCAGTTCACACCTTTTGAGGCTGTTAGATGAACGGTCACTCCTCTACCCAGACCATAACACTGACCTTGGTCTGTAGTGTCATATCAATCAGCCTCCAGCTCCAGGGTGGATGCCCTCGCTTTCATCTGGGCCATACCTGAGCCCAGTACTGTGCCTGTGTGCATTGCTGTCTGAGCTGACTGGCACTCCTGATTAAAAGACAGTGGGCATCAGCGTGATCACCATTCGTGCCAGTAAATGGTCTCTCTCTAATGTATCTTCTTAATGAAGTCACTGTGCCGGGCCGAGTGGCAGGTGATTAATACACACAAGTCATTAAGCCTGCTGTGTTAGAGTGCAGTCTCTGGCGGAGGTGCCCTTTGCTTGTTTAGAAATAAATCTGAGGACTAAGTGGACAGGGCACTGGCAGGATAACAAGGCAGGACTCATGTTCAAGTTGGATCTTGACTGGCTTCTCTGAGGAGTGTTACTAAGATCATGTCAAGTTCTTAGGAGGGGATATTAAACATTTGAGGCAGACAATTATTGGCGCAAACCACGTCTATGGCCACTAATAGCCATTAATATTGCTTTTAGACCATATAGTGTATATTGAAGTCATGGAGTAGACTAAATCCTGCATTATTGTCTAACCTTACTGCGCACACACACCACCAGTAAATTAAGAAACCAGTTGCTGGAAGTCCATCAGACTACTACTGACTACATTCACCTCATTTCCTCTTTAGTCAAGTTGGCTGCAGCTGAACGTTTGGGTGACATCAGCCATCAGCAGCCATTCACTTTCTAACATGCTAGATGTACTGCATATCGCAACGATTGTTGGTCCTACACCTAGCAATAGGCCAGCTCAAACTGACAATGACATATATCCTCATTCTCACTATTGCATGTAAGCTCCTCATAAGATAAGGGGTGTCACTTTGAGAGGGGAATGCCCATGCAGCGAAGTCAAGGAGTCAGGCTGCTGTTGTGCAGACCAAAAATCAGATGCATTCAAATTCACGCTGCCAGGGATGGCGCTTAAATATGATAGATGGCGGATCGTTTTCCTCCCCCCGAAAGGAGCGAGTTTCCAACCACAACAGACATTCCAGACGGTCTGCTCCAGATGCAGCTTCTTAAATTCACGTTCTGCAGTGTAGCCGGTTATTGAGGCCTGAGCAGACCTGGGCGCTTGTTTTATTGAAAAGTAAACACTCTTGTGAGGCCCCGACACGCTGTCTTATTGTAAACAGGAAGCAGAGAGGATTCTGGACGTCGGGCTGCTTCTTTTCACCTCACACTCATTTTCTTTTAAATCTGTTTTGCTTGGCGTGTGCCATCATCACTTTATCAGAGAGCCCTTAGCCAGTGGGTATATGCACCAACATTGTTTCCTGGGCCTCCCCTGTGGTTCTTTTGATGTAGTTGACTAATTGGACTGCATACTACAGTCTTTACCTTTAGCTATATTTTTGGAGACATTTTGGACCTTTCCGAATGATTAACAGTCAAAACATTGCTCATTCATCATCCCACTCCCTTTATTTGTTTCCAGAGTCCAAGGTGAGGAATTGGCCTGAAAAATACACACACACTATTTGATGATGTCAGAAACAAAAACACCCCTTATATGGTTGCATACAGATCTCCCCATTCCTTTATTTGGAAAAGAAGAAATGCATAAGCGATTTCAAGTATTACAGGGCAAGATAGGCTGCATCTCCATCCAAAACAAATGTTCCCAATTCCTGATTTCTGGCAGCTTGCGCATAGCAAAATGTTTAGTCATTGCACATTTCTCTCCGTGTTGACAGACACAGACTGACTTCTGTTTAATTTTGCATTACATACTCCGTCATTTCAACCGTTTACTATCGACATATTGCGAGTTCTTCTTCCTGGACTGCGGGCCCGGTTGACTTCACATCCACGCATAGCTGCAGGAAAACATTTCAAGGGGTGCGTGGCCACGTAAATGCATGCTAGGAGGCAGAGGAGAGCTCTAGCATTAGGCTCAGGATGAGTGAGTCGAAAAGAAAGGAGCTGACATTTTCCCCAAGGACAACTGATAAACTGTATAACAGGAAAGGCCTCGCAAATGACTGCATTCCGTACTAACCTTGTGGGGCTGTTTTTACCCCCAGAGGGCCTGCTGAGTGGGCAGCTTTTGTTCAGCGTTAAACAGGAAAGGCTGGTTTGCATTGCTCTCCTATGGAAGTCTCTGTCTCTCTTCACGACCCAGCCATCTATCCTAATGTCAAGCTCTGTTTACTCAGCGCATCTTCAGGAAGTGGAGGCTGCGTTCATACATCTCGATAAAACTGAGACCTCAGATCACAAGACGTAAAGTTGGAGGCTTTCCCAGGCAATGTGCAAAATCTCACTGGACAGTGAAGGCCAACTCCCCACTCAAAGGGATGTTTGCTGTGTGTGTGTGTGTGTGTGTGTGTGTGAGGATTCCACCGGTCAACAATATCCCCTCCGACTGTCCTCAGGAGGTGAAAGGCCCTTGTGCAGGCTGTCTTCCTGTTGCTTTACTAGATTCCATCAAGCGCCAGGTTTGTGTTTTGCACCGCGGGATTCCTGGAAGTGGCTGTGATCGTGTCTTAAGAGGATTAGGAGGAGACCCTGGCTGTGTTGAGCCAGAGGTTACTGACGCTGTTACGGTGGGAATGACCTCGCCTGTCACTGCGCATCAGCGTGACAGCCCTCACTCTATCCAAGCCTGATCTAATGATTTCTCCTCCCTTTTTCTTTTCTCTCTACCCATCCTGCTCACTTCTTCCCCCCCCTTCCTCTCAGAGCCTGGATGAGCTGGACGATGATGATGGAGGGGAGAAGGAGAGAAAGAGGGAGGAGGAGCTGGTTCAGGCCAACACTTTCCAGAACGAGGCCATGACTGCTGACCCTGGCACCGGCCACTTGATGGTAAGACGCAGATCACAAATCCATGTTGTCTGTCAGAGGATCTTTTTCTTCATATACTTCCTCTCTCTCCTCTCCTTGAGCAGTGTTGTACAGATTGATAGAGCAGTGCTGCCAAACAGAGGCACTGTTGCCCAGTGAGACACTCAGAGAGCACTCAGCAACAGATGACTTTATGTGTAAGGCCTGTGCCGCAGTGATGCAACAACAAAGGTGTCTTGGCATTTCATCATCACGGTAAAGGAAAATCAACCCTAAAACACTTGAACACTGTTACGCCCCGAACCCACCAGACGCACAAGGGCACAGACGCTTTGACAACAATATTAAAAACAGCCACGTGCATTTATTGGTCATACTGTAGCCTACAGCTTATATTTAAATCACTGAGGTCAAATACATATCAAAGTAATGTTAAAATACTTACGTTCTCCTCCAACCACTGCAGCAATGGCTTCCCAAGCCCTTTCTCATCGTGTAGTGTCTCGGTAAAACTCGTAACGTCCATGTCTGCAGTTCTTCTCGCGTGCATTTGTTTGGATTTTTTTTCCAGCTAGTGTTGTGACTTCTGATTGGATGGTACTGGAAGCGTGTGGAGAGGACTAGACTAGTACAAGCATTTGGATCGGCATTGATGCTTTGATCACACTTTAGATTATTTTAAAAAGAATATCTAAACTATATAGAATGCTGTTTTTTAAAGGTAAATGTAGCAAACAAGACAATGCCTCCTTTATAAAGTTCACTTTATATAATTTATTTATTTGGGACAGTAATCAACATGTTCTAAACATTTAATTATAGCAGAATTAGCAGCTATTTTGATTCTGTAGTACCTTAAATCGATAGTGATATCAGTATAATAATAAAAACAGAAGTAAGCATAGTCTTAATTAATTGAACAAATATATATATTTGTATACTATAATAAAAAAAACATTATAAAAATGGGAATAACTGGTTATATGCACTTGATTTAACTTCATTCATCCCACAATGGTGATTATCTCTGTTTCCTTTTTCATTAGGGCCTATATTAAATATATATCTATGAAAATAATTAATAACAATAGTAAAACTATTAGTAGGTTGAAAAACATTAATATGTGGTGATATGATGCAGATATTGTGCATGTACCATGTATTTCTATGAGATTGCACATGCGGACGCCCAGAAAATTCGCCCGGTGGCCAGTGTGCATGTGCGTGCGTTTGGGCGTCTGGTGGGTTCGGGTCGTGAGGCTCCTGAGATCACAGCATAGTGTTTTTCTTTCTCCTGCATGGTAACACCAACCTAGTTTCTCACCTGGATTTATGGGAGTGACACACAAACTCCTCCCCAAATCTAACCTTTGATTGGTTAACTTCATACCCAATTCTACTTACCGACTTGATTTAACTATGTGCACTAATTCCCTGTAAACTATTTGAATTTTACTCCATGCACAACTTCCTCTAAAAACACAAAATTAGGAAAAAAGGTCATTTTGATTAATGAAGGCATGCATGGTAAAAATATATATTGCACAAGGGCTTCGCAAACTTTCAAGCTTGACTGTATACATCACCCACCACTACAGTCCCTTAGTATTCTCACTTATTCTCACATCATTCACCCAACAATGAAAGAAAAGGCCGCAGTTATACATTCCTATCTCAATGTCTTCCTTCATGTACGTTTCAGAAAGCATTACAAACCACATTACAATCTCTTTAAAACTATTGTCTTTGTTCTCCACCCTTTTATTTAACATGATTTCATATGATGTTGCCTTTACCGACACGTCTCATCATCATTTGACGCAACAAAATCACTCACTGTGGCTACACAGCTTTTAAGTTGAATACATTTGCAATACATCTGTCACCATTTTTGTCCTGTCTGTTTTTTTATCGCTTTTTTCAAGGAAGTCCAATCCCTATTATATTGTTTTGTAAAAAATACTTTGAGTTACTTAAAAGCATCATAGCAACGTAATTCATCTTAGAGACAACCATCAGTTTAACTGCATTGATTTTATCCCAGAGACTAAATTGTAATAATTATCAAGTTATTTTTGTGTGCGTGTTCAAGTATGACTGGTAGCATGGTTCATTTCTACATTCTTCTCTTAGCTCTGGTGTCAGGAAAATCCCTGAGTACCACACAACCAGATCTAACACACTTAAAATTCAAATGGGTGACCTTAGCTGAACGGCATACTGGGGAGACAGCCTCAGATTTATGCCAATTAACCTTGTACCCAACTGTTGGACTTTTGGAAAGCTTGATGGACCTCATTACCCAGAAATCCTGCAAAGTAACATTGGTAAACTAAATGCCTTCTAAACTAAAACTTGCCTTCTTCTTGATTTGTCACTTCCTGCGTGGAGGAGATGTCCCACTAGTTACCACACCGGCAAGAGAATTTCATTTGGGCATACAGGGTGAAATGTGCAGCTGCTCAGCGGCCGGCGTAGCCCAAGATTGTACTTGCACCGGGCAGCTCCCAGGTGTAAAGGTATGTATTCTTGTCCTGCATGTATATATTCTGGATTTCTGTATGCATGCACGCAGCTTTGCATCCCCCTGCAAACGACTCCTCCAGGCTGTCGCTGTGTCTCAATGTCTTCTTAGTGAACTTGCCGTGTTATTTCCTCGGCTCCAGTAACCTTTGGGGATTACGGTAATCTCCGTGCAAATGTAGTTATTACATACTCCAAATATACAAAATATAGCCCAGAGAATACAAGGCTGTAGTTGATAGGACTAATTGAAAATTGGAGGAAAAAAAACTGCCTGTGTGAAGGGAGCATGTATTTTGATGAAATGCACACTCAGGACCAGTGTTCGGCTTGTTGCTCCAAAAAGTAATCTATTACTCATTACTTGTCACTCATTTTGAAAGTAATAGCTCTCATTACTCCCTGGTAGGAGGAATTCTTTACGCTGTTCATTATATTACTTTTCCGTTACAATCCTCCTCTATGAATGATCGGGAAACCAGCCAGCATTGATGTCTGATGTGCTTGTTGTCTTCCTACTGGAAAAAAAGCAAACTAGTGAAGATTTGTGTTGTAAAAAAAAAAAAAAAAGTGTGTTAAGAAAAAGTAGTGAAAAACACAGAAACTAAACATTTGGGCCATTTCTCATCTAATCTAGCAGATAAATCGGGGGATGGGGGTGTTATCCAAGTTTTGGATAATTCCACTTGAAAATTGAAATAGTGACGCATTACACTGAGAGGATTTTACCTTACTTCCCTTACACTCAGGAACATTTTCCAAGTGTTTATTCAGTCATTGATTTGAATCCATTCAGGGCTCAAAATGATTTAGGGATTTCCGTGTGTCATGTCGAAGTGCCGTTTTTTCATCCTAAAAACCTACAGTAAAGCCCTGATGTATCAATTTCAGCTCAATTATCTGGACCTGTAGATTACGTTCAATTTTGTACGAAAGGGTCAAAAAAAAGGTCATGAAACGATCAAGAAGAAAAACGGAAAGCAATGAAGACATCATCAAAGAGGTATGCAGGATCGCCACACACTTCAAGAGGCTTTTTGGAGGGTTTTGACTTATCAAAACTTTAAAGGTACGACTGGCCCAGCTAAGATATGGCCACGTGGACAACTAGGGTATTTGAGTATTTGAGTAGGCAAAAAAAAAGACAGGTAATACTGTATTTCCATGTGCATCTTCTGACACTTGAAGTCAACCCAAAGGGATGGGTTGATTGAGTGAAAAGAGGCAGGCCAGGTGCATTTACTGAGGATCTATCCTAGGTTTTTGTTTGATACCCTACAGAACGATAGAAAACGAGGCAAGACCATGCAGTTTAAAACTTAAAAGGATGCAAAAGCACTTTTGTTCATCTCCTTTGAATCGTCTCATCCTCAGCTTTCATTCTAGGCATCGTGCATATAGAGAAACGCTTTTGGAGTCAGGGCTACTAATTTGTTCAACAAGACCAGGGCTTCACCAAGACACAAGCGCAGGTACAACTGAATCAGAACTTGCATCAGTCACCTCGGTGCCTTAAAGTTTCTGAGTACAAAAGCAACATTTTCTTCCCAACATCATTCCCTAAAGAGGCCCTGGTAGTTCCTCAGTACCCCGCCTCATCCTCCCCTTCCCCTGACTCCCAGGTTTTCTTTCTTTTTTTTTTTTTGCTATTGTAATGCAGGGAGGGAGAGTAGAAAGTATTGAGAGCCTTGTTTTTAGCGGCTGCTGTGTGTGTGTCTCTGTTGAGTTTTTCCTAATTACCTCCCAAAGGAGCCCCATTGCTGTCAGACAGAACGAGAGAAGGAGGGTGAGAGGGAGGGAGACGGAACGAGAGATAGAGAGGATGTAGGGGAGGGGCGGGAAGAAAGAGAGTGACACGCAGGGAAAATAGAGAGAGGAGGTAAAGAAACTAGAGGGAGAAAGGGAAGACTTACTCGTCCGTGTGGACTGTCACTTTCGCTCTGGAAAGCAGGTGTAACGTTTCCATCTCCAGTGTAGGCTTTTTAAAAATGCATGGAGCTGTTGGAGCTGCATTTAATGACATTCTAGTGTGAAATGTGTATATGTACAGTATACAGTATATATATCTATCTATCTGTCCACTCAGCGGCCACTTTATTAGGTACACTGATCTAGTGCCGGGTAGGACGCCCTTTTTGTCTCCAGAACAGCCTGAATTCTTGGCGGCATGGATTCAACAAGGTTGCAAAGAACTGTTATTGGAGCATCTGTGGCCTTTCTGTTAGCTTGAACCAGTCTGCCCAATGTCCTCCAACCTCTCTCATCAACAAGGTGTTTTTGGCCACGGAACCGCCGCTGAATATGGTAGCATCACCGTCCCAGGCCTTAACGTTGGCAGGTCACGCTGAACCAGGCGAATCAGCAGGCTAACCACTTGGGAGCCTTAAACCCTAAGAAGGTGCATTTCGAGATATCTCAGTCTGTGTACATCGACTTTCTGCTGAAAGGTTGACCCTTTGTCAGTCTCTCCGTAAAAACTCATTAAAGAGGAATCCAGTATGTCACTGCTGTGATCATGCACTATTCATGATGTGTGAAACCAATCCTGAAACTGACACTGGCTATGTTCTCATGCCAGAGTAACCTGGGTATTGGCGATACTCCAGTGAAGGTCTTATTCAGGTTAAGCTGTTTACATGAGCATTTGATACCCTGCAATTGAGTCTCCCTGTTGCCACGAATGAACCAGTTAGCAGAATATTCCTGCTCCCTCTTTGACTGAGCAATACTGGCTTACTTCTAATACAGTGGAAACAAACGATGATCCCAATACTAATAGTAATAAGTCGCGCTCGCTGCCATAGTTTTTGGTGACATCAAAACCCATAATGCACTGGGCATGTCAATCAACGCTTCTATGGCGCGATGGGTACTGTATCACATATAATTGTTTTATACCCTGGTCTACAGTCTGTTCATTATAACCTAGTTGGAGAACAGCTAGTGTTCATATTTTGTCTATATCTGAACTAAGCATGATGGCTAGGTCAGCTGGCTTCGTAGCTGCAGTGTTAACACAGCTGTTCTTACCTGTACTACCGACTACCTCGGCAATTTCACACCGTGCCTCGTGCCTCTTATCTTTACTCTCATGTATTTCTAACTTGCAGTCATGCATCACAGTGTGTTTTTGGATCGCGTTGATGAACTCTATCTTCGTTTTGCCGCTACGAAATCGTACCGAGTTCGGAGGAGACGTGTCAAGGTGGTTTTGACGCACCACTTGGCGCTTTCGGTGCACGTTCAGCCATTGAAAACGTTTGGTTCCAAATGCCTCGGAGCCTTTAGTTTACACAGGTGGTGAAACCCAAGCGTGAAAGCGGTAAGACGTCTATGTCATGTTCCATGCCACAGTAACCTGTTTGCTATGGGAGTCAAGCCAGGCATCTTAACCAAGTTTCTTGTAACTGGAGCATGAGCTCTACCAGGTCATTCTGACCCAGTTATGATGTTC
The DNA here is from genome assembly GCA_900323365.1 of Monocentris japonica. Classification (NCBI taxonomy): domain Eukaryota; kingdom Metazoa; phylum Chordata; class Actinopteri; order Trachichthyiformes; family Monocentridae; genus Monocentris; species Monocentris japonica. Next base: position 1,301 of record OOFE01022612.1, on the reverse strand, counting down.
AGATGTGAGTACTTAATGGAGTTCTCTGTACATGTAAGTGATGCCACTGAATGGGAGACACGACATAATGGACAAAATGACAATAGGGTGATTTAATTGCAATATGACATTTTACATTCACTTTCAATTAATTGCCATTGGTGCCACTCCAGGTTTTGTCTCCTGATGGTATTATATTTTGGATCCTTGGCTCTCTGTTGTGTACAGGATGATCGAACTGCTCAGTACCACACAGCAGCCATTAGGGCAGCGGGGAAGCCTGGCAGTTACAGAGACCGGTCTGTAATTGGAAAGTTACAGGTTCTATCTCTGTCACTGCCAATATGCCAATCCCTGTTAAACTTTGCTGAAGTGAGACACTGACACGCCACCTGACTCCTCTGGTGAATTGTGTGTGTGTGTGTGTGTGTGTGTGTGTGTCTCAAGCCCTATTCACACACAATTGCACAAAGAAGAAGAAGAAATTGTGTGAAAATTCCTCCCTCAGATCCTGGTACACTGTTATTTACCATCAATTCATAATGTCCAATTCATTCCAGGAATTATTTTGTGTTCAAGTGTTGTAATTTACCTTTTTGTTTTACCCACTTTCCCTCAAGCTGCCTCTTCTACTTCTTCCTCCTATTTCCTACATTTCCCAGAATGCCTTTCGACAACCGCCAGAGAACTCGCCTACACTTGTTGCATGAGCAATAAGGATAGCGACACCAATAGTAACGGCAAGAAAGCGAGACTACACGACTTGCGGCTGCATTGCATTCTGGTCTATTGAGTCTACTGTCAGTGGAGAAATTGGTGTTTCGTCCTTCCACTTCTCCAATGGATTTCTCCCTGTATGATGGTTGACCTTTACCAGTGATGTTTAACGCCGATAAAAATTCCAATTAAACTCCATCGTACCTGAACTGGAAATATCTCGACGCCATCTACGTCTATGGCCAGTAATCCGCGGGAATAAGAAAAATACACCACCAAACCACAAAACGGGCCCAGAAATGCACGGTACACCACCAATACGCTGCCACTTCCCAAGAATAATTGCAATTTTCATCCCCGAAACAGCAACTGAAGGCAACATGACAATGAGATAAAACAAAAACAAAAAATCAGCTACTGTATGAAAGGTAGATTTCTTCTTTGTAAAATCACTAATGGAAATGAAATGGGATGGGGCAGAGGTATTTATTTATTAATATATCAAGCGGGGGGTATTACCTCGGTGGCATATTATTTTCTCTTCTCCCAATGCCCCCTCCCCTTGGCAGCCGGCATTAGTAAATGTGTGCTGACAGCAGAGGTTA